>JABSTB010000569.1:0-27065 GCA_013756995.1 Neonectria neomacrospora | reverse complement strand
AGAAGAAGGGAGGAGAAGATGAGAAGCGAGGGTGAGAGAGCGGGAGCGGGCGGGCAGGGTGGACTACTTACTGCTCACTACGACGTACTGACTTCCGTGGTGCAGGTCGTCCCGCGGTGCGCTATCTTGGTAGCTGGGCCGCCCATGCCAGTGGACTCTGGCACTAACTCTGCACTACGAATGCTTGGTACGGGTCCCTACTGGAAGGATTGCAGGGCGTGGGAGAGCAGTGTGGGTGAGCCCAGCACGGTGGTATTAGTGGAAACTGGAAACCAGCGGCCCGGCGCTACGACGAACAGAGGACGAGGAGCGACGAGAGGCCAGGGCCAGAGAAGGCCAGTGCGCACCCAATGTCAACTCCCAGTCTCTCCCCCCAGCGAACCGCCGTACGAGAGTGGCCCAGCGAGACATCCAGTCGTCTCCAGCAGGACCCCAGAGGGCGGCAGGGCCAAGCAAACTTGCGCGGGCTTGCGCAGGCTAACCCGGACTCTGGGGACGGGAAGGGTAAGGCGTCGGGCTGGGGTGTGTGGTGCGTGGTGTGTTGAGTGGCCTGGTTGCTCTGGAGCGAGCTCGTCTTGGGGCTGGCAAGCCGGCGGCTTTGCAGGTTTGTTTGCTACTGAATGTGCCATGCCATGTGTATTCATACGAATACCATGTTGGTTTCCACCCTTCTCTTGGTTCCCTTGCCTCTGCTGCGGATGGGGATCTGAATGGAGGCTTTCCGGGGGCGAGAAGGGGGGCGTGTCTGTCCACCATAACTGCGACGGCCCCTGTCAGCACCGCGGGAGGAGGGAACAAGTGGGTGATGATGTTCCATTCCATGCGATCCCGACGAGGCCGAGGGGCGGTGGACGCACGCCTTTGGTCTGTGTGGGTGTGCTGAGGAGTGAGAACCGGGAGAGGGACAAGAGGGAGTGACATGGCCCATGGTCCAGGAGCCACGAGCCATGGGCCATGGGTGACGAACGCTCCCGGGGCTACGGCGCCAGTTGTCAGCGGGAAGCCAGTTTGTGAGCGACCCGGCGACTTTGTTCCAGTCAGTGAGAAGAGAGTGGAGCGGATGGAACACTGGCTGTTGTGGTGTGGGCTGGCCCCTGTCGACTCCTCATCCCAGATCCGTCCTCTCCCCCAAACTGCCTGACTTGCTGACTTGCCAACTTGCTTCCTCGCTTTCTCCTGGTGGGTTTCGGTGGGTTCGGGTGGGAATCGACGGGAGGTTCTGGGGTCGTGGATGGTGGATCATGGAGGGATGGTGGACCTGGTGGCGTACCTGGTGTGGAGAGAGATGGAAGGCCGGGACGGGGATTGAGAGGAGGCCCGAAGGCCTGGGAGGGGGCACGGCCATGGACCATTGATCGATCATCCATGGAACATGGGCCCAAGCCCAATCCCAAAGGGACGATGGGCGGGAACACGGCGTGTGTCTCTCCACTGTGCTGGCATTGCTGGGGTAGCAGAGTAGAAAACATCATGACCACCGTCGTGCTTGTGTTGCGCTGTAACGTCTCGGATGGTCTCTGATGGGCATGTCTCGGATGCTTCTTTCCCTATCCTGCACATGTCTTGGATTACATACTCGACCGGAATCCCTGGGTTAATGCGGGCGGCCGCAAATACGGCCAGGACTGGCGTCGAGACGGCGCTTCCGACTCGTGGGCCTTTGCCGGTGTTCCAACAGTTTGGTCCCCGGTGTCTCGCTGCTTGCGACTAGAACCCGGACCTCTTGGAACCTCGGCGGCAAAAGAACAGCGGAATGGTGATCGGTGAGGGAATCGAATTCCATTGGAGCTTCCATGGCTTGCTTGGCTTTCGCCTGTCCGGAATATTGCCTCCTTGTGTTACGTCGTCTGTGGACCGTGTTTGTTTGTGCAACCTGTAAGTGATGGGTGGCCTCTCCCAGGTCGGTCTTGGGGCCTGTTGTGCCCTGGAAATACAGTGCAGTGGGCACTGTCCAACGGTCGTCACCATTATCACCGATTTCCTTTCCCCTTCTCCCCATGCTTGCATTCAACCTGGCAACCTGGTTCCCAATTCCGCAACCCACATCCTGGGCACCCCTCGCCTCCGTTGTGCCCGGCGAGTTGGAACCTCCCACGGAATCCACTGATATCGATGGAGCCTCGGCATGTACACCCAACTGGGATGAGATGGATAGTCCCAGGGACCCAAAAGGTTTGGGGTTTCCATCGAGGGGACGGGATTTCCGACTCAGTAGTTGCTTCGACCACCCGCTTGTTTTCTCTCTTAGTGTCCAGCCTCGGCATTCGCACGGGATCAACACGCGAGCTTATCTCAAGAGTCCTGTCCCCCATCTCGCGACCTGGCTTGCGCCCCCTGCCCTGGAACTCGAAGGCGTCTCTCCTCAAGGGTTCATCGGCTCTGGCCTCCGTTAGTGGAACATGAAGGCACACACAGCACCAATTGTCCGAAGCCCCGGTCGCTTCATCCCCGCACGCCTCCAAAAGCAAAGCAACCGATCCATGGTTTGGCCAAACCGCAAATGTCGCTTGCCTGCCCAGGTGCTCTCAGTGTCGACCCGTGTCGAGGTCGAGGGAACTGGCTGCGCCTCTTCTGCTGTCGTGTCCGAGGTCCCCTGTTGGCTTCTGGTCTCTCCCGACAGCATGGGCCAGTGGGCAGACCATGCCGTCCTTTGGCTAGTAACCTTCATCAGACAGAAACCAAACCCCAGCAGATTCATCCCTTGATCCACACCCCTCCCATCAGTTCCATCAGTCCACCTAGCCCACCGCTCAAAGCCTCAAACTGCCAAGTCACCAATCAAATGGCCCACAGTTCCAAACGTCTCCCGAGTGGCATCGAGATGTGACACTCAAAACATACCACGCCTCCTCACTGAGTAGGCGGACGTCATTGGATCTTGCTCAGTCATTTGAGATGCTCGCTTCTTCTTTCATTAGTACATACCAATGGCACAAAGTGTGAGAGCCAGCACCAAGCTTTACTTGGCTGTGGTGCTGCCCACCCCAATCAAGCATGCTTTTTGGCCTCCCGTCAACCTCTAATCTCGGGTGTATAGGTGCCCGGAAGTTTTATTAGGGATTAGAGTATAGGGCGACGCTCAAATCGCTCATCGCTCTATTGGCAATCATCGACGACGACGACGACGACGATAATCATCATAACAACACCATTGTTGTCACCACACGTGCCAGGGTCGACATCTAAATATGCAACATGGAGGCCCTGTGCTACCTTCATGCCGTGTGCCGAAGCATGGGGACTGCAACCACCACGGGGACATGTGTCCCGGATCCCACCATTTTTGCAATCCTTGGCTCTGACGAGGGTGGCTTCGAGTTGCCTCGTCCCTGGCACAGTGCTGTGATCTTATGGCCGACCAGGGTTCCGTCTGCGGCTTCTTTCTCTTGGGCATGCTTCCTCATCAAGGATTGACGTTGCGTCCGCGGCGATGGCTGGAAGGAAAAAGCAACGAAGAACCCTGATCTCCGGTTCGTATCTGGACCTGACACGGTCCATCTCGGATTCTGCACTGATACTCTGCCAAGCATCCTAGAGTGAGGTCCAATCTTCAACAAGACAAACGTGTCGTGTGTGTTGGCGCCGGCGTTGGTGCTGGTGCTGGTGCTGGTGCTGGTTCTGGCGCTGGTTCTGGCGCTGGTTCTGGCACCGACGCTCGTTCCGCACCGTGCCGCAAACCAATCCAGAGGTTCCCATTTAGCGAACAGAAATGAACCTAGGAAGAGCCTAATCTAGACTCCATCTCTAAAGTGGCCCTCTCCGCGCCCAAAACGACTGGAAGCATGACCCGGCAGGTGATGGCCTAATGCAACATTCCAGTCTGTTGCGCACCAGGTGCCCGTGCCTTGCTGGAAACAGACGGTTGGGTTGTGCGGGAATCGTACCGAGGGCGCTGTATGGAGCAGGTATGGAGCACTTGGGACACGCCCCGTCCCGAGATGCGCGGGCGACATGGTGTGGCATCGAGGGGCATCGAGAATGCGAGAATGCGTCACTCTCGCATACGAATCCACGAGTTGGTTCGGCCGACGATCACTACGCCTTCTATCGCCGTTTCCGTCGCCCGTTTGCCCCCGGTCCGCCCCCCGGGCTGTCCTCCTCGACGGCAACACAGATGACAGTTGTCGACAGGCATGCATTGGGAGATTGGGGTGCCATCTTCCTGCATGGCATGACTTGCGTCGCGCCTCCACTCACTCCATCGCAGCGCCATGAGCTGATTCCGAGTCTCCCAAGTCTTGTCGGTCCTGCAGATACCCGCTGTCGTCGCCAGACGAGTTGAGCCCAACCCGGTGGATCGTTCCCGCTAGCCCATCCCTCTCGCCCGTCCCTCTCATTGGAGTCCCCATGGGTAATATTAGCACTGGACGTCGGAGGATCGACGCGGAAGGGCCACGGGCCCCCATTCCCACTTAATTGGATTCGCTGAGATCGTCACGAAAGCATTTCGACGCACAGAAGCCTTTCGAGCTAGCTGCTCAACCGACGCACAGTGAACCGCCCCAGCGGTACGAATTGTGTCATTGGAGACTTGACAGCTCGCGCGGAGGCGGAATGGCTAGTGAATTTAGGCGTCCAAGTCGATCACTCGTAAATCGGCCCATCCGAGTTGCTGGAATTTCAGATCCTAGCTGTCTTCCCGAGTTCCGATAACAGGCAAATTGTTATAGGATGTGATTTGTTCGCGTCCAACGACGCAATTGCGTAGCACTGTCGGGAATAACATACTCTGTACGGACATCTCGGCCGCCGTTGGACCGCATGCAAATCCCCGCCGACGCCGCAACATTTCAGCATCCCCTCCTTAGTTGACCCGGCGATATGCAAACAGAAGCCGTTCTGCAGGGCAGGCAGGAAAGTGAGACCGAAACCCGGTGCGTTGGTTCCCAGTGCAGGGAGCGGCCCACGCAAGTCTGGCCACTAACGAATTTCACCGCTTTTCAGTGCCTGTGTGTGTGTCTCGAATCATCCTTGATTCAGGATGCGCGGCGCTGTTAGGGGTTGATGCCTAGTTGCCAGGGGACGTAGCTAAGGTATTTGTGGCACTTTTGATCGCATCGACAGAAGGAAACGACCGCATCAGTCACATTCACCGGTGCGCCTAGTTCTGCTTCATGGTTGTGCCCACACCGTCAGGCCTCACGACTTTTTCGGCCTTGTGGTGGTTGGTAACGGCGTCCATGTTTGCCTTCAAACGTCGGGTACGCTCCACTGACCGGCCTGGCACTCCGTGCTACGGACCGTGGTTAGGCAAACTAGGGCATGCTCGAATCGAGATTGCGTGGCTCGGCCGGTGAAGAGATTTTAGAAGTCTTCGCTCCGGGTCTCTCGGTCAAACAAGCGTTCGCCCTCCCGTTCCGATCTAGGGAAGCCACATTTACGTGGTAAGATCGACAACTTGCATTGCCCGGTTGTGTTCAATGACGTCTCGAACGGATGAACAGCCGGAAAGATAGGTTCAATGTCCCTGGCAACAGGTCCCGTTGATTTTCCCTTTAGCACCAACACGAACCGTTCGACAAGGGGCCAGGATCTCTACCTTCGGAGTCGAGCCTAAACGGGCAGGAACTCTTACAAGCATTGCGAACCGCGGTACTGCGACTATTCCGGGGTTTACTTTGGACATAAGTTTTCTTCGTTTGTCTTGCTGCCCAAGTCACTCACTCACTACCTTGGCCAGAGTTTCTGGGCCATCTGTTTAGCAGGGTTCATATCCTCGCGAACACCTTCCGCCGCACCCGAATCAATGTCCAAAGGGCAATGAGAAACCTCACCGACCAATCGCCAGGCTCCCCAATTTGTCGCACACGCAGGCCAAGAGCGCCATTACCACGAGTGTTCGTACTTGCGTGCCTAGTAGGACCCTTAGCTCTGCTTGCTGCAGACATAGGTACCGGGCCCAGCGTGCAGTGTGACTTGTCACGCATCTGCAACCTCGTGCTTCCCCGGCCCTAGTGCAGACGGGTTGCCTCGATGATACGGCACCGAGCATTCGCAATGCAAGAGACAGCCACGCCTGTGGCCGCGATGGGCGGGGCCACGTCCAGCCTCCGAGCATCGCAGCAACCGGCGGACGCATGAAGCATTTAATGCGAAAGGAGGAGGAGAAACAAAAAGACACGATCGGCCGATGGTGGGCTCCTCTTCCCAAGTCCCAACAAGAAGTGGCGCCCCGGGCGGGACGGGAAGACCCGCGGATCCGCTGGTGCCACCAACTCCGGCCGCCATCTCGTTCCCCGTCGGGCCGGGATGCCCAGTTGAGTTGAAGGTCGAGAGAGCCAGGACTTAGCTGGACCAGGACCAACAACCCTCGGACTGTGCTTGGACCAGATCCCCAGGAATCAACATGTCCCCAGAGTCCAAATCCTGTCGTCGCGGATGCAAACAGAAGCCTCAAGGGATCCCGAGCTACAGAGCGTCAGGGAGAGAGGCAACTTGGCCTCGCGCAAGGGGCTGTTTGCGGGTCTGCGTCTCCACACTCAGCAGGTGACTGCAACTATTTGCCTAGACTACCTGAATATCGACACGGCAGTTGGATGAAGCCGGCAAAGAGGATGCTCCTGCATCTACTACTACCTAGTGTGAGGTCTTTTCAGGTCATGCCTGAGCACACTGGCAACCTCGCTGCAGCATGATGATGGCATGCTCCCCTGTGATTCTAGATGGCGAGATGAGGGCTCACGGGGGAGACGCCCCCATATTCTGGATTCACGCATTGAGCATTGGAACGCTTTCGGAAAATCGTGTCACGATGTTGGCAACGCACATCTCACATGCCACATTGCTGTGCTCTCTGCATACAACGGCAGATACGAGGAGCACTGCCAGTTTCAGTCTCCAGAAGAAGTGGCCCCTGGCCGAATTTCCCAACACGTGAATTCCGGACTCGAGGTCTGGAACCCGAGGGACGGGAAAACGGGACCGGCAAGCCTAAACACGCACCCAAGCGGGTCAGCCTCCAGAATCGGGCTTGCGATAGTAGCGAGGGGAGCGCCGAGCTGGAGGTTTCGATTCGCCGCTTCGTTGAGCCACGCCCTCTAGGTGGAAGTCTCTGATTGAGGCGATGAGTTGTAGACTAGTTGAACGGCCGAGATTTTTGGTTCACGAATGACCCGTTAGGTCTGTGTCTGATGAGTTTGATTACAGGAAAGGGGCAGTTCCGTGCGGACTAGGCGAGTGGCTAGTCCCTTGGGTCTAGAGAGCCTGCAGGGAGTAGGGACCCGCCTTAGAAGTCTTTGAGAGCATGAGACTTGGTTGATACATAATTGCTTATCTCCTTAACGAAAAATCCCCTGAGATGGTTAAACTGGTGCCAATGGCAGCCCTGCGAGTAGGAGTTCTTGGAAGTCGTGACATGAGGATAGGATGTTCAGTGGAGATGTATCTGTGAGGACATCATGCGGAGAGTATCATTTGTCTGTGGCTGGAGAAACCCCCTAGAGTGTCTTGTGACTTTGCCCGTAGATAACTCTATCTTTTCACAGTCTGGATAGAGCAGTCCGACATGAAGACGAGGTCTAGGCCGATGGCTTCGTAGAGGCAACTACGCCACATGAGCGCAATTCAGGATGGAACACTTGTACTCCCTTATTTGTATTAGAGAGACAAAAGTGAAGATATCCGTAAGACGAAGCCGTTACTTTTGGTTTTAATACTGGTGGCTTGCATCCTAGTCTCATATACAGGAAACTTGACTCTGATAGTGCGAGTTATCATAGTTCCCGCGTAAGGTAAAAAAAAATATAGATTTCGGTGGGTAAGATCTACTCTGCTATCTTTTCCTTCTGTCGAGTAGCAATAATCAACTGGAGTGTTCTCATTAGGCTGATGATATTGAGGTACTGTGGACATGACGTATTTGCTGGTCGCACAGCCAACGTTCATTTTTACAAGGGCAATGCGTGAAAATTGGGCTCGGGAGGGGCCCATAGAACGAGGTTGTTCTTCGACACACAAGTTTTCGAAGGAGATCTAGACGTCTAACACTATCTGGGTTGGGTTTCTAAACGTATCGAGTTGACAACAGAGTCTAGGAACCGCCCATCCATTGTGATACTCTCAAGGGCGATACTGACACTGAAGAAGTCAATCTCGGTGGCAACTCTACAAACACTCGAGCATTTATACGATTGGGAAATGTTGCAAAGAGAGGATCAATGGTTCTATGGAACAAGTGACGCGGGAGGCACCATGACCAAGTAGAAGCTCCGTTCATGTCACAAGTGCGAGAATGACCTAATGAGCACCAAATATTGAGCAAGCCCACAAAGAAACGATTCAATTAGCCAGTCCTACTTCAGAGTCCCCAACGTGAGGAATGAACCTGACCCATCGTGACATGTTATGAGTTGATTAGGGAACACGATGCTATCCTTGGACTGCCGATTGGTCGGTGATGGCTCATCATTCGTCGCACCGGCTCATCATCGGCAAAGCGAGATAGCGTCACCTAGCAGCCAGAAGCTCATCTCGCTCCAACGCGGCGCGCGGCAAAAAAAGACAACCTAGATTGTCCACCACCACATCATCATCGCCCCCTCCAGCTCTACGCAGTGACAAGGCTCACCATCTCGAAACCGAACACCCCCGAAAGAACCCGATTCCCTAGCTCCCTTCGCCTCAGACTGTGCCAAGATCTCGTGCACAGTCGTCATCTCTTTTCCCTGAGTTCCTCGCCTTCAGCTATATGCAACAAGAGCCTCCTGCGATTCCAGAACCTGTGACTCACCCCGGCGTCCCCACCACCACATCATCTTCTCAGCATGGCCCCCTTCACCCCGACTCCAACGGCCTCCGTCGAGTCCCTTCCGCCGGCTCCAGCGGTGGCTCCCAGCGCTCCGGCTTATCGTCGCGATATGGCTCCCACGATGACGTTGACGTCGAGCTGCTCGACGAGGAGTTACGCGGATTGAGCCTCGGTAATGGCACTCCTGCTCCTGGCCATCGGATCTCCGAGTATGAAAATGCCATGACTCCGCCAACCCCGAGACGGGCTCTAGGCTTCAAGGTCATCAAGCGCTCCGAAACATTGTCCGATGGTGTGAAACTTGCAGACTTCCCCAATGGTGCGTCGAAACTGTCCACATATTCCTCCGCAGGATGCTAATCGCTACTCGCAGAGATCCTAACGCATATATTGTCCCACCTGCACTCCGACTCCCATGACGCGATCGCTCTGGTCTCGAAGCGCTTCTATGCGCTTATAACCAGCTCTCATGCGTGGAGGATGGCGTTCCTGCGATACTTTCCAGGGCATGAGGCGCTGGAACCCAAGATCGACGTAGACATCTGGGCAGACGATTCGTCCGACTTTGTTCGGTCCGAAGCTCGTTACTTTACTCGCCTGACGCCCTTCGCGTCCTGGAGAAAAGAGTACTTGCTTAGAACCCGCTTGCTCAGAAGTCTAGCTCGTGGAAAACCCGGCTCGTCCGGGGTAGTTGGCTCATCCGTCCGAGGTGGGAAGAAACTCAGCGCAGTTTTGACCTACAATTCTAAACTACCTTGGGCCGTGACCAACGTCCACGCTGTCTTCTCGAACGGGAACAAGCCGCCTAGGGCCATCCACGGTGCATCCGATCTTGGCGCTGGAACTATCAGCGACCCGACGAGCGGAAAGGTTGAGAAATGGGGCTTCCCGGACATTTATCGTGCCATGCAGCTGGACGAGGTCTTCCCTGGCCTTGTCCCATATGGTCTAGACGACGGTCCTGCTGCTACGCCAAATGTCCTTGATGTCAGCCAACCATATGGTATTCTTGCTGGCGAAGGATTTCCAGGCGGCCAGGCCTATTTTCGTCCTGTCCAAGAGAGCGTTGGGCGCTATCTGGGCGTGGACTCCGGTGTCGTGGATACCTATCCCGACATACCCAAGGTCCCTGAGACGTCAGAGGCCATCTGCAGTACTTGGATTGCCAAGTCACCCGCTGTGCCTTTGAATACACAGTCGATGGTCGGCATGCTCACCGGCTCAACTCTCGGTGTTGTCACATCGTACGCCATCATGTGTGACTCGAGTGGCCCGCGACACCCAACAGGACAAATCACTGCTCGATGGGTCCTCAGCCCTGGCGTGCCCATCATTGCTCTCAGAGTTGATGACAACTACACTCAGAAGCGAAAGGCTGCGTCTAGAGTTTGGGCAGTGGCTCTGAATGCCCTGGGGGAAGTCTACTATTTGACAGAGGTTCCGACCAGCCTGTACCCTCAGACCAAGGGCGAAGATGTTACTAAGAATGCTTGGCATGCTGGCCGCTCAGTATACTGGCGCCTTCTGGAATCGACTCGACGGGTTGCTCGCCCAGGTATTTTGGATAAGAATGCAACCAGGGGCGCGTACTCACCTCGATCGCCGTCGAATTCCATGAATCTGAGCAAGGGCCAGATGAATGCTGAGGCCCGAGAGATTGAGAAGTTCTTACGCCACAAACCGGCTCACTTCAGACGAGTCTGTGACGGGTGGGACATGCTGCGCAAGTTGGAGGTCGACTTTGCCAACGACGACGGCAATGGCGCTGGGGAGAACGTCTTCGTCATTGACTGTGGGCTTGCGGAAGACCGCCCTGCTTGTGTTCAGCGATACTCTCGATCTGTTGTGCCCCAGGACGTTCAATCTGCCCCAGACGATACACCGTCACCGTCTCAACCCGCGCCATCGCTGTTTGGCTCTGTTGACACTGCCTTAGTCAAGGATTTTGAGGCTCCGGAGCAGCAACCGCTGGCTCAGCCACCATCATCCACACCCGCTCCGCCCTCAGATTCACTGGCCTCTCTCGATGAATGGCACAGCTGCACAATGGAGCTGAAAGGTCAGGAGCTCGCTGTCATATCAAGCAGCGCATTGGATTCCTCTTCCAATGCCCTATTAACCTTGGCCGAAGACCCGCTCCTTGCGGTCGAGGAAGAAATCCCCGGTCGTAGATCTCGACTCCTTGCGGTTGGAACTGACAACGGGGCTGTCCTCGTCTGGAACGCTCGGGCAGAACCCAAAGATACAGGCATCAGTCCGCATCGCTACATACAGACAGAATCGCCCGAAATCTCTTGTCTAGCACTCACTGGCTTGTATCTTGTTCATGGCGGAAGTGATGGGCTTGTCCAGGCTTGGGACCCTCTTGCTTCAACACTTGACCCCGTCAGAACAATCAATGCTAGGTCCAACGGTCGAGTACCTCGGCACATGACGACGATGAACCCCGCTCTTGATGAGGACAACTACGCGGCGGTTGGTGCCATTTATCTTGACCCCGATTCGACTGTTTTGCGTGGTGTTGTTTCCTTCGGCGCGCTCCTGCGGTATTGGGCGTACAGTTCTACTAGTCACTCAACGGGACGCAGGCGCCGCTTAAGGCATTCCGATATCCACGGCCACCTGGTGCGTCGTCGCCAGAGTGGCGATGTCTCGGGCTACATTGCTGCCGAAGAAGCCGAGCTCCGGCGCGAGGAGGAGCACAGGGCTCGTGAGCAAGTTCGCCTCCGTAGTCGCTTTGGGGTGGGAGCACTGGGCGACTTGACGGAGGAAGAGGCCCTGCAGTACGCGCAGATAGTTTCCGAGGAGGCTTTTCTCGATGAGCAGCGCCGAACGAGCGACTCGGCTGCTGATGCAAGTCTCGACACTGCGTCCACCTTCAGCGAAACCACGGTTGATACCATCACTCCCGAGCCAAGTATTACAGACATGACGCCCCCGACAAGCGCCACTGCAGATGCTGCCGGCCCTGTGGAAGGCGACGACGAATACGAACAACAGATCCAACAGGCCATCCGTCTGTCTCTGCTCGAAGGCGTCAACGAAACCGACAATGTCCAGTCCCCTCGGGGCAACAGCTCTGGGGAGTATGAGTTCTCCGTCACGTACAAGGCTAAGCCCAGCAAAAAGAAGAAGCAATATGGGCCAGGCTCACCCCAAGACAATCAAGTCCCGATCGCTGGATCATCGAACCCCGTCGAACTCCGAGACGATGACCTCGAACTCGCTTTAAAGCTCAGCATGCAGGATCAAGGCCTTCTCATATCAGATATTGACCTGGGCGTCCAGCAGGACGAGTTCCCGCCGCTGGAGACGGAAGGCGTTGGCAAGGGAAAGGGAGTACAGAAGTGGTGATGGTTGTTGAGGGGATCGTGCTCCTAGTAATTGCGTTGTGTTTGTTTCAGTTCATCCAAGCTTCTGAGCAGCCTGGCATCTTGCCTGGCTCTTTAGCAATTAATTCCTTTCTTCGCTCCTCCGTCCTCCTCGGCAGTAGCAACAGTTTTAGATGCCATTGTTCTGAACATTGCGAATAGATTATTAATAAAACTGCTCCCATAGTTTTGACAGACATGATCTGCTGCGTTGTGATATCGGCGTGCCACCAACTCCCCCTCTGTGTCATCCTATTCCTGTGCTCCAACCTGATGTTTCTCTTCGTGAGTATATTTTTATTATTATGGACTATAGACGGCGTCGAGCTCTGACTGCCCTGAAGTACGCTGCCAGGGAAGTAGAGGAAGTGAAGAGGTTCAACCTAGCAACACACATATCAGATAGAAGCCTCCGCCACTTGACTACATAACACCTAGTGGATTCAGAAGCCGATGGCCGACTTGCTGATTCTCTTAAGGCTTCAATGTAGTTGAAGAGAACACATTTCGACGGCAGAAAGCTTTCGCCTTGGCCTTCTTTATCCGCCTCGGGAATGCTCCCTTGGGTCTGTGAGGTACCTGTTCTCGCTGTATTAACTTACTACTATCTACATCATAGCCCAAACTATTACATCCAAACCAAGCTCAGTGGGCACGTCAAAGTATTTCGGGGTCTCCAGCCATTAATATCGGCTTCCCCTTACCATACCACCCTCCTTATCACTATCCTGTGGACACTCTAGGCACGATTAGCACGGATTCCAGGCCCCCGACAGGAATATGCTTTACGTGAGGTAGATTTCTCCAAAGGCGGACTGGATGTGTTTAGATCTGAGAACTAACTAGCCAGTTGAAGGGGAGCCGGAATGATAGGAATACGAGTCGCGGGACGGGCGAGAGCATGTTGGCTACAGGTAAGCCTTTTTCTAGTATCAGAGGTTGAGTTTACACAGCTGCCCTGCATGCGCTAGGTTGGGGGTGGACGATATCAGATCATCGTCAGTGTGTGATAAAATGTTAAGATATGATATGGCATTCCATATAGTCAACGGCAATAATGTGCGCCATACTTATTATACTCTGCAGGTTCCATTCATTTCCCGTTTACCAAATAAAACTCTTGTAGGGTATCATAATGCCGCAAACCCAAGGCCAAAGAGCCAGCATCCACCATGTGTTCCAAACCAGGAAACCCCGAGAATCCGCTTCTCTGTCCGTTTTGATGCCCCTCAAAGCCAAACCCAAACGCCGATCGCTATGCATAATCCTGTCATCGCTGCTGCCGGACTGGGTTTAAGTAAATAAGCCGCATTGTCTTCATTATCGTCATTTCCGCCTCTCGAACTTCCCGTTTCAGCGGGCTGTGTGTTTGATCTTGTTGCAGTCGCCTTGATAGTTGTCACTGTCGACGAGCCGAATGGGTAGCTCAACGTCATCGTCGAGATGACGACGCCGTCTGGCCCAACCGTAATTGTTTCCCCGCCAATGATCTTGGTAGCCTTTGTCGCTTTCGGCCCAACAGTGAAGGTCGTGCCGTCAATAATCACAAACGACGGACTCAGTTTTGTAATTGTGGCGCCTCCAACAATCTCATACGTAGTGTCAGTCGCTTCCGCTGAAGTACCTCCCATAGTTGTGCCGTCCACGATTATACCCGAGGGACCAATTGTGATTGTATCATCATCCACAACCTCAGACGTATCCGGTATTCCTGGCCCGTATGTCAAAGTTGTAGAGTGGAAGACATAGATGGATTGTCCAATGGCGGTAACCATTTCGCCACCAGTGACGACGACATCGGTTTGATGGGCGCCTACAGCACGAAAGGTTACCGTCTCGTCGTCGACCACCACTTTTCCAGGGCCGACAGATACCGACTCGCCATTCACCATAGTTGTTGTACCCAAGGGGGGGATCTCCAACTTGGTGCCGTCAACTACCGCTTCTGACCCTGACACAGTCACAGAAAGCCCTCCAGCAATGCCAGTCGTTGGTGTTAAGACAGTAACTACTGTTCCTACCGGCTGTGGCTTCTTCACGGTTGCTCCTTCGCCGATAACTTCAGTGGGGTTTATGGTAAACGTTCCATGGCTGACGGTCACTGTTGTCGTCTGATCCGGCCCTAGGCTGGAAATCGTCTTGTCGTTTATGATCACTTGTTCACCCCTAGCAGTGACGGTGTAAGTCGTCTGAGGTTGCTGCTCCAGGCTCTGAGGGCTGTCTAGGCTCTTAGGGTTGTCCTGGTCCTGAGGACTATCCTGGCTTCGAGGATTATCCTGGCTTCGAGGATTATCCTGGCTTCGAGAGTTGTCCTGGCTCCGAGAGTTGTCTTGGCTTTGAGGGCTGTCCTTGCTCCGAGATTCGTCCTGGCTTTGAGAGTCTTGTTGGCTCTGAGGCCCGTTCTTGGCCCTTCCACTCGGTCGCACGCTTTCGTGTTGCTGAGCAGTGATGCTCCCAGCCATCCCGGACTGGCGAAACCGAGGGACTGGTTCCGAAGGGAACACAGTGGCGGGGTTTTTGTCAGTTGTGACAAATGTGACAGTCACTCGAGACGACGAGAAAGTCTCGCCCCCTTGCTTCGGCTGATTAGGTTCCGACGACGAGGAATCAGGAGCAGAACCTTCAAGACATTCTGACTTAGTATCATCCTCGGAACAGGACGCGGCGGGTTGCTTGGTGGAAACAACAAATTCGCCGGTCCATGAAGTAGTTGGAATGGAACTGATAAACGGTTCGTTCGAGAGGGAAAATGTAGGGAGTGAAGAGCCCGTGCCGCAATAATTCGGTGTCTCAATAGTCGGATAAGGCGGGGTGTAGCTTTGGTTCCCATAGAGGGTTATGGTGGCAGTGAAGACAATGGAGAAGACAGTTACGGGCTCATCCCCGCGGAGCACTGTGCACGTGTCCGATTGCGGCCATGATGTTGTTCTTGTAGTCATACTCTGGGATTGAGTGGTATTCCATAATGAAATGGACGAGGATACCGAAGCATGGCGGGAAGGGGTTGTTGTCGAATCGAGTTCTCTAGTGGTATTACCCGCGGGAGTGGTGGCGGGATCTGGGGTTGACGGCGGGCGCCCCTCTCCATTGGCGGTTATCCTCCGATTACCGCCTAGTTCTGCTGAGGGCGTAGAATTGGGGGTCGAGGAGGCCGTCGTAGATTGGAAATTGGACACGGCTGTCGATTCCGTGAAGGGATCAAGAGTTGCCAACACAGGGTCCGAGGTCGGAGGGTTTGATCGAGTGCGGGGGGTCGAGGAGCTGGTGTCATGATCGATGTCCGAAGTTCTTGGTTTCTCATTGGGAGTCGCAATGGAAGCGGATGATTGACTGGGCTCAGCAGGTGCAGACACTGAGGAAAACAGTTCGTTGGTGGTAAACGAGGAGGAAGATGAGGAGGAAACGTAGGAGGTCGTGTCTTGCGTGGTTATTGGCACTGTGAGAGAATCGGTGGTGACTTCCACGGGAGTCGCAATGGTGGTGGCATTTGGCGGAAGGTGCTCTGGGGCACGGCGGTTGAGGATCTCTTGCCTTGAGTTTAGCACCACGCTCTCTCCTCTCTCGCGACTGCGGCTCAACTGTTCAAACTTACCCCACCGCGCAGCCCCAGAGACCGAATGCGCGGCTGCGACTAACAACAGCCCGGCGACGTGAACCCGCATGCTGGATCAATGGCCAGAGCCCTCATGTGCCCGTGGGATAGGAGGCTGGGCCTCGAGAGCGCGTGGATCGGCTGAGGAGCAGAAGGTCGCAGCGACATTGGCACTGCCAGCAAAGACCAGACGGTGTCCGAGCGTGAAGAGAGTCGCCCGAGGAGCGTTTGGCAATGGGAAATGACGGATAAAAGTCAAAAAGATTGTGGGAGCGAATGCACACGGAAGATAAACCACAAGACGCAAGACCAACGATGGAGCGAATGCATTACGACATGGATATGGGACGGGGCCAAATGAAGCGCCAGCGACGGCACGATGACATCCCAACACCGTCGCAACTCAGAGCAGGCCCGCTGCCGGATCCTTCATTACATCCCGGCCACCACGGACCGGGGCTTGTGGTGCACTGGAGCTTCATCTTAGAGTGGGCCTCTGTCCGGGGGGACCCAGTTTGGGCGTCTCCCACCATGTGCTCACCGACGACGCTGGCGTGCGCCCTCGATGCCCCCGCCGGATGAGGAACCTTGAACTGGCTAAGGGGGGTGATGGTCCGCAGCAGGGGAGCAAGGGAGATGCGGCATGCCCGATGGAGGATCTTGGATGGCGGGCGATTTCCCAGTACTGACCGAGACGATAGGCCACCCTGTCATCGAGCCTTGTGCGTTTGATCAAGAGGCCAGAGTCTCTCCCCCAGCGTTCTCGCCCTCAGTCGTCCTAGGACATGGGGTTGGGGTGAGATGAAGGTGGGTTGGATGCACAACCCTCCGAATGGCGATCACTCTTGGCGGACGGCGCCTCGACCGGCCTGTTTGGACTCGCAAAAGTCTCTAAGTCGATCTAAGGCAGCATCCCAGTTGGCCAGCAAATCAGAGTAACTGGGCCATCGGTCCGTCCAAGGCACACTCGCTCCAATTCACCCCCATCTCCTGAGACTTCTGTGGCTGCAACACTTGGAACAGCAACAACTGAGACTCAACAACGCCAACCGCGTACTAAGACCCCTAAAAGTCCGCTGCTGCTGAGCTTTTACTGAAGTAGTAGGTCGCAACACTGGTTGCTCGCATTGCCCTTGGCGAGTGCTCGCACAGCCATCAGACCCAATATCGGCACACAGTTAACAAGAATATCGGTGACCAATTGTCAGCCCGGCCACCGCTCTAATGGGAGAGAGGAGAGCAGATGATTATCGTCGGTTGCTAGCGCAGTCTCATGGCGAAGCAGCTACCTGGTGGAGCTGCAGGGTTTTCGAGACTCCCCGCTGGCCGAGTCATCCTCTGAATCGTCGGCAACCGAATTCGCTCGCGGTCCGTCCATGCCTATGCAGGAAAGTGATAGTAGTGTTCCTTTGCAGCAACACTTAGCATCTCTTGACAGGGGTGCAAGATCCTTCGACTGCCCAATGCCAACTCTACCTAGGTACGAATACTCTGAGACTCGTCAACTCTTTAATTCTCCTCAGCCTGGTTGGCACAGTCGTCTGTTAACCGAACGTTGCTGAATCTGCAAGTCATTGATGGGGTTCCACAAGTCTAGCCATGGCTGAGCTTAGTCGTAAGCTTGTGGCCGCTAATTGCTATGATCTCATTCAAAGAGCCAGCCAGGGCCCTGACTCTTCTCGAATCCCGACCGTCGCCGTCGTTTTACTACGACCCATTTACTGCAGGATTTGCTGGGCCGATCTATGCTGGCGTTCGGACTGGATTCAGACCATGGGTCATGCATGGCCTAATGGATTGGGGGCCATTTCTTTCCTCAATGCATTGACTGACTCGACTCTATGGAGACATTCCCCTGGCCCCCTCAGGATCTCCCAGTCCTCTCCAAACTGTGAGCAATAAGATGCTTACCCTCCATGATTCAACCAATCATCACATGCATTTGCTCAGGATGTCAGACGCATAATGCATTGGCAAGGTCGCTCCAGCCACTGCAGCGTGGAGAGCAGAGAGATCATGGAGGGTGCGCCTCTTATCGCAACGACAACCATGTCCGCGGTGAAGATGGGATGGTGCCTAGCCCGCCGCACCAAGTGGAACTTTACAGATCACGTTTGTTTACTGATAGCGGAATGCGCACCTCTCTGCCAACAACGCCAACAAGACCCAGCTTGTGTCAAGGTGCTGCCAAGGATGAAAGCGCCCCCAACAACCCCACCAAACCCACGTAGGCAGGTGTCCAACGCAAGGCCTTCGGGGCTTTGGCCTGAAGGGCCTCGACTGCATCCTCATGTACTCTGTCTGCAGTTTTCTCACCTTCTCTTGGTGGAAGTCGCCTAGCTCGCCCGGTAAAAGCAATGGCAGTTTTTCCACAAACAGACATAGACCATAGCATTGCAGTTTCTCAATACTTGGGGCGGTCTCGAACGGAATCCTCACTGGGGCGATTTGGGGATGGTGGCACGGGTGGCCCATCTTGGGTTGGAAACACCACAATCCCGATGCAGATCCCGGCGTTTAGTTGCCTCGCAGAGTGTCTGCACTTCCACAATATGCAGGAACCAGGAAGACGATTCGACGATCTCATCCCGTATCCCTCGTAACTCCTGGTAGGAGCTGATGGATGACTATGGACTGAGTTTACTAGGTTGACAATGAAACCAATAACGGCAACGATGAGGATCTGCCTCGGTCTGGTCCTTGCACCGGCCCATTCTGGCACTTTATACCCATCATTCGCTGCATCTCCTGTGAGAGCGTTGCCAACTTACCTACCTAATACTAGGACGGTCCTAGGCGGGGTCTACGGAGGCGTGACTGGGCTTATGATGGATGGCAACGTGGGGTCGCGGGAACCGGAGAAAGAGAAACATGGCTGTGGATACGCGGCTGTAGAGGACGAAGAAGCACACTTGGCACCCAGCAGCGCGGTGCCCATGACTAGAACACCCGCAAACATGGGCCACCCCTGACCATCCCATGGACCGCCAAGACGTCGTTCCCAAGTTCCGAACCAGAAAATGTTCGTCACTCGTCCTCTCGCCACTCATCTCTCGCTTCCGTCCTCTCCGATGAAGCTCCCTGGTAAGGACCAGCTTCTGGTAACCTTCTAACACCGATACACTACCCCTGCGACGCGTGGCTAAGGCTGTCTCTCTGTCGTTGTGCCTTCGCCTTCGTCCTTGTACAGCCCGTTCGCCGTCCGCGGGATCCAGGACGCTAAGGTTCAGAAGTCAGCACAGGCCCTAGGCGGAAAGGAGGCACGCTTTCGTACCTTACTGTACTCTCTCGCGTCCTTCCGTTCCGAAGATCTGTGTCTTTCTCGTGGACTGCGCTTCCTTCTTTTGCCATCCCCAGCTTGTCTCCCTTGCCGGCCATACGCGCGAATCCTACCAACGAACCCAGCCGATCCCTCACTTGACAAACCGCTCGGTTGGCAGGCCACACCGAGGGCACTCCCCTCCCGCGCATCGGGCTTGATGGGCTCACAGGCGACCATCGACAAACATTTGGCCACCAAACCGCTACCCCGGCCGCGCGCCTTGGACGTCCGGCACTGAGATAAATCCGCGCTGGGCGCTTCATGGTTGTTAAGACGCCCCGCCAACGGCATCGTGACATCGGGTCGACCTCTCAATCGGCATTCGAACGCCATGTGGACGACTATCCTTGCGACCGGAGCCGCTTTCGCAGGCATGGCTCACGCCCGCGTTCCGTCGCCCATCTCTATCCCGTCCAGTATATGGTAAGCTACTTGTTTCAGCTTCCGCCGCCCGGGGCCTAACCGTCTATGTAGGGAGGGAATTGATGGAAACTGGTCTACGGTGACCTTCCTTCTAGGTTCGAACTCTCAAAAAGTCGATGTCCTGGTCAGCACAGCTCTGTCGGAATTTTGGGCTGTCGGTCCAGGTGGATGTCTTCCCAGTAAGTCTCCCTTTGCTTCTGCTTCCCCTTCATATATGTCCGTCCGTAGTCAGATCCCGAAGTCGTAGAGGTGTGCGAAGTTTTCTGCTGTGCCCCCATACTGTTATACCTCGTGCTAATGTGAATTGCACAGGGGAACCTCACTGCAGTGCGGCCCGCGGCGGCATCTATACGCCAGAGGAATCTACCGCCTGGTCTCCGTTGGGCATCTGGCAGCTCGGGCTCGATTATCTAGGTTATGGGGGCAATGGCGAATACGGCCAGGACACCATGGCTGTTTACAGTTCAGATGACGACCATTCCTTCCACATGACCAGCGTCCTTATAGCGGCCCTCAACACAACAAACTACCTGAACGGGCTCTTCGGATTGGGCATTACCCAGGGCAACTTCGGAGGCACAGTCGCAGAATCGCCCTTGACCCAGGCTGTGAAGGAGTTCGGGTGGATTCCTAGTTACAGCTTCGGATTCACTGCTGGTGCCCACTATCGTAAGCCTTCCCATCTTCTTCTCCACTCCAGCCTTTCATGGGCTGATGCTCATCATATATAGGGAACGTACCCGTATCGTTGACCCTCGGCGGCTATGACGCGTCCCGGTTTTCAAATCACAATACCGACTTCACCTTGGGACGGGATGATGGTATTCAGAGTCCTCTTCTTCGTGGAATCGAGGTCGTGGCCGACAAGGGACAAGGAACCCCTGAGAACTGGGACTCGCGGAGTGTCATGCTGTCGAACTGGGACTCAGCCTACGATGTCATCATCGATAGCACGACGCCGTACCTCTGGCTGCCGGACGACGTTTGCGATAGATTTGCGAACGCGTTCAACTTGACCTACAACAGCACTTTCGACCTGTACACTCTTGGAGATGAGCAGTACCAGAATTTCCTGAAGGAGGACGCATTTTCCTTCACCTTCGTACTATCCAGCTTCGATAACAACGACAACTTCGGTGATCCATACGATCTCCCAGGCGTCGTCAACATAACTGTCCCCTCGAGAGCGTTCACGGGTCTGCTGCAATACCCATTTATGAACCGAACCATTGCATACGGCCAACCGGCGATTCCCTATTTCATGCTTCGTAGAGCAAGCAACAGCTCAACCTACATTCTTGGCAGATCATTCCTGCAAGAGTCTTACCTCATCACAAAATACGACGAAGCTGTCTTCTCGATTCACCAGGCCAAATTCCCCGACACATCCTCTGACGACCTCGACTTGATTGCCATCGAACAGCTTGATAACAGTCCCTATCCGCCGCCTGCTACCTCATCATCTACCATGGGGCTTTCAACGGCACAGATTGCTGGGATCGGTGTTGGAGCTGGTGTGTTTATCGCATGCTTGGTAGCCTTCGCCGTATGGTTCTGCAAGCGGCGTCAGCGAAAGAGCATCTACGAGAGAGCCGGATCATCGATGGACGAAAACAAAAACTCACCCTCGGCTGCCGTCCCGATCCCGCCTAAAAGCCCATTCCGCCGAATTCTGTCGAAGATTATCAGTCGAAAGAGATCACCAAAGCTGGGCTCTGGGGCCGTGACGGACAGGCAGCAACTTTCTGAGGCACCAAACTCAACAATATACGAACTTCCTGCTCCTATCCCGCCTGCAGAGCTCAATGGAGACGATGCAGCTTCTTGGACTGGCGACACGGAACTCGGCACCGATAACTCACATCAAATGACCGCTTATGAGGCAGCAAGGCGGAAAATGGATCAACAGCTTCAAGGGCCTGTTCCGGCATACTCTCCTCCTGCTAATGGTGCTCTGCCTCCTCCCGAAAAGGCAATTTATGAGCCGGCGCAACCAAACTGCCCCCCGCCGGCCTTGCAATTGGAACTGTCTTCGCCGAGATCACCCGGGAATGATAGTTCAAATTCGAATTCAATGCCCTTATCATTGCCCTCGCCTCTTACTCCTCGATATGACCTAAGCGGTCGCCCCACTGAGCTTCCTTCCCCTATGGCAGCCTCCATCCCTATCTCTTCCTCTCACAACACCGGAAGCAACTCAGCACCGGGCTCGCCCTTCCTGTCACCATCCTTGCGCAGCCAGGACGAGCTCGACAGCCTAAGGAGATCCAATTCTAGTCATGATGGTTCCCTCGCTTCAGCACTAGCGCCCCCTTCACCGGTTGCTCAGAGAACTCCGATCGACGTGTCGAAAATCGTTTACTTGGGGCCACTACCAGAAAACATGCAGCTACAACGAGCCCATTCCGCTCAGGAAATTAGGACACGAAGCGACTCGGAGGAGCTGTCTCCGGATGGACAGAATACCTACGATACTTTGGGCAGCAATTTCACCGTGGAAGAGGAGCGCTTAGCCACAAGGCCCAATTCATTACAGACTCAGTTGCAATTAGCGCCAGATCAGAGAAGGCCAGGACAACTGCGACCGAACCGCCCAGACAATATTGTACTCCCTCTACCAGACTCGTCGCGGGGGCACTCGCGGAACATATCCCAACCGGATACCGCGCGAAGTCAAGAGCGCATCGACCCAGGCACGGAGCTGGTACACGTGCCGCAAATGGCAGAAAGACGTTATAGCTGGGAGGATGAGCGGTGACATCTTCACTCTCTTACCTCATCTTCTACGACGTTATAATCAGCATGGAGATTTGTCTCCATCTTACATCTTCATATACCCCGGCGAAGGAGTAACGACATGGCTGTTAAGCAGGTTCAGGATTGATTCACAGCGTGGCATTGGCGTTTTTGGCAAGGTTAAAATGGAAGATTCCGCAGGTTCAGGAAGATTACGACATGTTTATTGAGCGTATTTACTTTGTTAATATGAGCCTCAGAAAAGGTGGCAGAGCATCTTTTGTATCTATCAAAAGAAAAATTACCAATCATTTATACCCATCTTACAATCATTTAATCTTAGACCAGAACTTTCTAAAATTGAATGAGGTTCGTCCCCATCGTCAATATGCTGCGTCCAGGCTATCAAATGGGCAACGAAATAAGGTGTTCCAAAAGGAGCGGAGCCAAATATGGACTTTTTTATAAACAAATCAGTGTCTTCTTTCTGTTGGGACTCAACATCACTTAAATAACAGTGTATAGAGATAGCCGCGAGTAGCTAGGAATAGAATTCGCAGGGTTGTTGGGACTGCCTAGGGTAGCTTACTTCTGGTATCGCGGGGGTATGTGCTCCTATTGTGTATTGCATCTCAAATTTCCGTTTTGTATATGCCTTTCCCCCCAAATATATATATGTCTAGACATGGCTCTAAGGCGGCATCGGTTACCAAATCTCCTGCCACCACGTCAGCGAGGACAAGATGTTCTTCCGTTCATCTTCATCCTCAGCCCCCTCGGTAAATGGATCAAACACGGCCCTCTTTGCCGCGTCAGCCATCTTGGTTGAGCCGCCGCACACAGAGAAGATACCATTCTGGAGGATCAACCTCTCAAGGCGCTTCGACTCTCGCCGCAGCAGGTCCTGCACGTAGACCTTGGTCCGTTGGTCACGGGAGAAGGCGAGGAAGACGTCGAGATCTCCGTCACGAACTGCCGCATCCCACTCGTCGGCGAAGAAGTAATCGGCGTCGCGGTTGCGGTTGCCGAAGAATAGGAGCGTGGGACCAGGGGAGGGATGGGTGCGACGCTCTTGGATGAGGGCTCGGATAGGGGCGAGGCCCGTCCCAGTGGCGATGGCGGTGAGAGGCCGTTGGGCGTTCTGCAGGCCGTGGATCGGGGAGAGGACGGGCTTGTGGGTTACGCGTAGGGTAGAGGCCTGGGGAAGGTTGTCGAGATAGCGAGAGCAGAGGCCCTGGCGGGGTTTGCGGAGGATGGTGCGGTATTTGACCAGCGCGACGAGGAGCTCGATTCGTGTGACGCCTTGTTGAGAAGGGTGGTTTAGCATGTCCCCGCCGTTGGCGATGCTGAAGTCCCGGCCGCGGATGAGGGGAAATATGTCCAACAGTCGGTCGGCAGGGAGCTTGACGGAAGTGAATTCCTCGAGAACCTCGAGGATCGACCGCCGAGGCCGTGTAGCGTAGTCAAAATACTCATCGAGGTACTCGGTTTTGGTGAACTCGAGGAGCCGCTCCCTGTGGTCCGGGTCGGTGGAGAAGTACGACATACCCTTGAGGAACGAGCGCCGCGGAATTGCTGTGATATCGATGTTGTTGATTAGGAGGTCACGCAAGGTGCACTTTTGGTTTGCGTAGAGATTCTGAGGAAGGGAATCGCAAGCGGACAGGTCGAGGGGCTGATCGGCGATGCCGTCCCAAGCCATGAGGCTGATAAGTTTCTGGGCGTCCTCTGGGAAGTTCTTGGGGTAGATGGTGAGGCAGTCTCCGGGGTGGCATCGGAGCTGCCGGCCGTCTTTGCTGGGGAGGTCGAATGAGGCGAGACGGACATCTTGCCAGTGGGATTCCGGTGTGAGCCTCACGTTGCCGACCAGGGTAGCGGTCCAGCCGCCGGGAATGGGGAGGAGTTGGTCGGGCGGCGGGCCGGAGGGGACGGGATCGGAATTCCCGTTGACGACTGGGCTGCTAATGAGGGCTGGCTTCAAAGACCACCGCGGCGGGAGCATCACATTGTCCGGGATTGGCTCTAGGCCGTTGGGCGGGGGATCGTTTTGGAGGAGGTGGTTGTAGAGGCCTTCGGCCCAACGAACAAAGCTTCCGTCAATCCTGCGTCAAGTGGTCAGGGTTTGTAACACGGGTTGGCGTGTTTGAGGAGCCCACTCACCCGTCTGGGAACTGTTCATCCGCTTCGAAGCCATCGATGAAGGTGGTGGCGCCAAGTTGGTCGAGTCGTCTGTTAAGCTTGCGGGCTGCCCAGTTGAATCTGAAACAACGAGTTAGATGAGTCAAAAACAGGACTTGATACCTACCCCGATGGCAGATATACATATGTTCTTACTTGACGTAAGTGCTGTCGCCAAGCCCGAAGGTGGTATACTTGAGCGTGGACAGGCATCCCTGCGGAAGTCTCTTGCGCAACAGTCTCCTCCAGAATACGAGGGAATTATGAGGCATATCGCCCTGGCCAGTGGTGGATATCACAAATATGACCAAGCGATGCTGTAACAGGGCGTTCTGGACAACGGACATCAGTGAACTGACCGGGGTCCGTCAAGATTCTTAGACGAGAGGACATACTAGGTCTACGGCATCCAGCGCCTCGACGCGGTTGTCGAAGTGCAGCCTCTGGCAGAGGCGGCCAAGCTCCTCGGCCATGTCCTGGGCGTTGCCCGTCTCGGAGCCATAGAGGATGAGGGCGGTCCTGTGGTGGACGGCCATGTCGATGAGGATAAATCAATGGTTTGGGGGAGTTTGGACCGGGGTCCGCTTTCGCAGTTCGCAGTGACACATGGAAAAAGTCGCAGCGGACGGCGTTCCAGATTTAGCGCCGATTTAGTGGTTCCTGGGGGAGGATGGAGCTGGAGAGGAATGGGATGGAGGGCGGCCGAAGCCCGGTCGATGGGCGGGGAGCCGGCTGGGTTGGATCTTATCAATCTCGGAGCATGTACGGAGCGCCGCCCGTTACAGCGTGTGCTACGTTCCTCAGTGTACGCAACGATGCTGGCTTAAACAAACACGGAACATGAAGGCGCAAGACGCGTTGTTACCCAGTCATATGCGCGCGAATCTGTCCACCGTGAGAAATTAGATTTCGTCCCGGGCTGGCTCCGGAGCCGGAGAGGCTGCACGAACCGCCAACAGCGGGCATATGCACAATGTAGGTTGCTGCCGAGCCTCCACCGTTGCAAATGCACAGGAAATATCCTTCCCGACCAGATGGGAATGGGATTTCCACCTTCAATAGCTTCGGACCAACAAGCCCGCATTGAAAAATCCCGAATTGCTGGCCAGACGCCACAGACGTTCGACCAGGTTTGGCGGACCAGGGGCTGCCAGCGCACTGACTGCCACGGCGAGTTCTAGAAGGTTTCCTGGTGGAGCAAGGCTGTCGTCTGCGGGGCCTTGATCCATGAATCCATGGATGTTATGGGTGTCTCCCGAAGGGCTGGATTCATTGGTGGGAGGGCCGTGGTGTTGATGAGCATTGATGAGCATTGACGGGCGCGCCCTGTCGTTCAGGAGCAAGCCCCTTTCTCGATGCTACATTATACATACCAAGATAGCAATCCGAGATGCACAGTAAAAGATGACCTTGTCAGGGGTGCTGCGAGCCGGAGATTTCAACAGGAAGGAAATTATCCAGGGCAGCCAGCAATCTCGGGCCTTCAAGCAGCCACACACCAGCAGCCGACCACCGTGAGGACAATGGGAATCCTGATGCCTGAGATATCTGGCAAGATACCCCTGTTGAGACACAGAGATGGGCTAGTTTCCACTATTCCAGTCGTGTGGCTAGCTGTCGATGCTGTCTGGGTAGGTAGATAAGTTAAAGCACCTGCGGCTAAGCCGTTGATGCGCAGGTTGATTTGATCGATTCAATGGGGCTCGCCTGCGAATCAAAGGGGGGTTTATGCTTCATTGGCAATTAGCCCCTCCTTCCAAGGCAATGCGATGCTGCACAATACGACAGGCACGCCGTGAGAAGAAACATTCCCGCCGAGCCGTTGTTGCAGATGCATCTGGGTGTATTCGTACATTGGATGGCTGGGGCGATGCGTGAGCAATGGAAGTTGCTGATATCTGATGTCTGATGTCGTGATTGTGGCAGGCCGATGACACACACGCCGATGCACGCACCTTCACGCGACTTCACACACACCCCCGGTTGACTACTGCCGAGTTGCGACCTGAGGAATGGATATTAACAGACCGAACGATAGAACGAATACCTCACAGCAGCAAAAGCAAGCTAACAACAAACATCACTACGCCCGCCAAAAAAGAAGGGAGTCGGTAGTGCCAGCTGCTTAAGATATCTTTCGCCAGCCTCAATTAGTAACCTGCCGGGGGGTTGGCTTTCTGGGTACCTCCCTACCACGGAAGTCCCCAGGCAAGCCCAGGGCAGAGCCACCTACTAACTAAGTATGACGTGCCTTCCCCAGCCAATATCGAGAGGCCCTCCAGCTCCTCCCTAATCGCTCGACAACGCAACAAGTGCAGGTGCGGGTGCAGGCTCATGAATACACCGATTCGTAGCGAACACTGCACACACAACACGCACGGCCGGCCCGCACACCCACACTTCAGGCCCTAATACCTACATGAACTGCGAAATTCGCTGCCGCCCAGGTCCAGATCTGCGCAGAGCGAAGTTGAGCAGCTCACCAAATCGCACCTCATACATGGCACTCTGCAGGTGTCGGGTGCGCCGCCGCCCCTGTCCGCCTTCCTCCCCAACGCGCAACTCCCATTGCCCTACTGCGTAGCACCTCCTTGCAGACAGCCCGTGTAGACTGGTCTGCGCTATCTTCGATAAGCCTTTGCGTCCCCCCGGGGCGATTTTCAGCACAGGGCAGGCGCTGGAAAGCAGCAACAAGCT
>JABSTB010000568.1:0-24584 GCA_013756995.1 Neonectria neomacrospora | reverse complement strand
CCCGCCCCGTCCGCCCGCAATTGAGCTGGCTATTGATGAAGATGGATCCGTGCTGCAAGCAGTCGCAGTCTTAGTGACAACTAATGGCGTGCAAGCACTGTGTTTTACACTGTATGTCGAGGTTGTACCAAGGCACGGAGCGTCCAGTGGCGGCGTCCACGGTGCTGCTGGATCGGCATCATCTCAGCGTCAACGGACAAAGGCGTCGAGAGCTCAGGACTGCGCTCGGCAGACGCGCACTGGGTACATGTCCGGCTCGATAGGGCCATGTACTTCGAAACCCCGGACGAGTGGGTGGATATCCGGACGGTACCTGATGCTACAGGGACTTGGAGGGCCTGGGAGCGTCCAAGGCTGGCATGGCGGGCCTCCCACTGGTCGATGGTCGCTTGCAGGCTGCAGGAAGTTCCCAGCAACGCG
Source organism: Neonectria neomacrospora (assembly GCA_013756995.1). Classification (NCBI taxonomy): domain Eukaryota; kingdom Fungi; phylum Ascomycota; class Sordariomycetes; order Hypocreales; family Nectriaceae; genus Neonectria; species Neonectria neomacrospora. The sequence continues at coordinate 24,164 of JABSTB010000568.1, read as the reverse complement.
CTGGAGGTCCCTTGAGGATCCGCCCTGGCCGGGCTGGCTGGTCCAGGGTCCCAGACAACATTGCGGGTTGCCCTGGGGCGATTGTCGTCGTCTGCATCCACTTTGGAGGAACTGGGGGTACTTGGCCGTGGCTGCTAGGGAAAGTAGCTCCCAAGACGCACGATCTAGTGCCTGGGCCGCTTGTACCACTGGCTACTGTGCACAATGGTGAGTCCAGCGCTGTCGGCCGCTAATTGTAGGTTGTTTTTCGCCTGGGGTCCGGCTCAACCTCACCTCACCCGCTCTCTTGGGCTGGCAAACTACACTCCCACTGAGTGCAGCACAGTCCCCTGTACCAGGCGAGCTTTTCCAGTTGCTGCTCTTGCTCCTGCTCCTGCTCCTCCCACACCCTGGTTTTCCCCCTAATTTCGCCTTTCGCCCACTCACACGCCCCCCTCCTCTCCCCAATCATCAATCATCCTGTTGCGGAATCCCTAATTCCCCGGCCATTCAGCCATTTGCTGCAGCCATCTTGACTCTCCTCTTCCTCTCTCTCTTCCCTCCCACTCACTCACTGACTGACTATCCCCTCGCCCTTCGCCCTTCCCGCCTTGGTTTCGGACTCTCCCCATTCATTATTGGGAGATTCATTTGGGCGCACAGTCACTCGGCCGTCCATCCACTCGTCCGTCCGTCCATCAGCTATCGAGCATCGCCATCCGCATCTGCATTGGCATCGTCAATTTGGCATCTGCCCCAAGAGGTCAGTCAATCCCCGTTTCCTCCTGGTTGCCACGCCTCAATCGTGCCCTCCTGGTCGCGCCTGGCCTTCCCTGTCTCTCAATCTCGCTCTGCCCGTTCTCTGCGCACGCACAACGCGCTGCTTTGTTCCTCGAAGCTGCTCGCTCGATCGCTCTCCCATTCATCCTGTTTACCTCCAGCCCGCTCGCTCGGCCCATCCACATTGCACCCCTCCCCCTGGCCACAGCCTGGGCCACTCGCTCCCCCCTGGTCCAGGGGAGGCGCGAGAGATTCCGCCCTGGGCTGGGCCTTCGTTGGCACGACTCGTGTGTCGTGCTCCAAATTGCAGCCTCCTCCCCCCAGCCGCGGCGCTACACCCAAAGCTGCTCCTCCATCTCCTTTTCTCTTCACTCCACCTCACCTTGTCTTCGTCTTCGTCTCGTCGCACCCTCATCTCTCTTAACCTTCACTCCTTCATCCATCGACCTCTACCACCTTCCTTCACGACCGCCAACATCACCACTACTGGGTACTGACATTCGCTTGTCGGCCTCTAGACCTGTCTACCACCTCGACGTCCCTCCGCCCGACGCGTCGCTGCCGATTCACCCCCCGTTTCATCAAACTACCTCTTGAGTAACGTCGAGGCGACAGCCACAAAACCGTCACCATGGGTTGCGGAATGAGCACGGAGGAGAAGGAGGGCAAGGCCCGGAACGAGGAGATTGAGAACCAGCTCAAGCGGGACAAGATGATGCAGCGAAATGAGATCAAGATGCTGCTTCTCGGTATGTTCGCAGCCTCCACACGCAGCTTGTCGACCGCCCGGATGTCGCCGGAGTCCTAGCCTTGGATTGTCTCTAACCTACTCTACTAGGCGCTGGTGAATCTGGAAAGTCTACTATTCTCAAGCAGATGAAGCTCATCCACGAGGGTGGTTACTCCCGGGACGAGCGAGAATCTTTCAAGGAAATCATCTTCAGCAACACCGTCCAGTCGATGCGCGTCATCCTCGAGGCCATGGAGTCACTCGAGCTTCCTCTCGAGGACCAGCGCATGGAGTATCACGTCCAGACGATCTTCATGCAGCCCGCTCAGATCGAGGGCGACGTTCTGCCCCCAGAGGTTGGCAGCGCCATCGAGGCGCTGTGGAAGGACCGCGGTGTCCAGGACTGCTTCAAGCGATCCCGCGAGTACCAGCTCAACGACTCGGCAAGATAGTGCGTGTTCCTCTCAGATGGGCGTGCCTTGTAACAATACTGACACTTTCGCAGCTACTTCGACAACATTGCTCGAATTGCCGCCCCCGACTACATGCCTAATGATCAGGATGTCCTCCGATCGCGTGTCAAGACGACCGGTATCACCGAGACCACCTTCATCATCGGCGACCTGACCTACCGCATGTTCGATGTCGGTGGCCAAAGATCCGAGCGAAAGAAGTGGATTCACTGCTTCGAGAATGTCACCACCATTCTGTTCCTCGTCGCCATCTCCGAATACGATCAGCTCCTGTTCGAAGATGAGACTGTCAACCGAATGCAGGAGGCGCTGACTCTCTTCGACTCCATCTGCAACTCCAGGTGGTTCATCAAGACGTCAATCATTCTCTTCCTCAACAAGATTGATCGATTTAAGGAGAAGCTGCCCGTCAGCCCCATGAAAAACTACTTCCCCGACTACGAGGGTGGCGACGACTACGCCGCTGCCTGTGATTATATCCTGAACCGATTCGTGAGCCTGAACCAGCACGAGACCAAGCAGATCTACACTCATTTCACTTGCGCAACCGATACCACCCAGATCCGCTTCGTCATGGCGGCAGTCAATGGTATGTTCCCCATGAATCAATGCGCCACCGGTGGCCTTTGCTAACACTTGCCCAGACATCATCATCCAGGAGAACCTCCGCCTCTGCGGTCTGATCTAAATGATTTTTTTCCCTCACCAAAACACGAATACCCTCGAACTTAATAACGACACCGCTTAGATGGGCCACGGGGACATGGCTCACGATTTTTCATTGTACTCGTCATACCAATGGGCTGGAGACTTGGGGGGGCACACCCGCACGATTCCCCTTCCCACGTGCCCGTTATTTTGCCTCATCCGCCACCCCAAATTTAGTGCTTTTGGCTGAGCCCGGGTTGACCTTGGTTGGTTCCCTTTCTTTGTAAGGACTTCGCGGAATGATGGGAGTTGCTCTGTATCACAAAACGTCATTTGGAAGAAAGATCAGAAGACGGCCGAGCCCAGAGGATGGCCGCGAAGGCCAGTGGCCGGATGAATTTGACGGAGTGGGCCGGACCGGAGCGAAGAAGATGACGAGGCACTATTGCATCTGAAGTACGGGCGACGGAGGATGGTGGCCATCTATTTTTTGTTTAATTACGAAACTCTTTTCTTACCATGTTGCTACATTTGCGTGCGATCGGTGTTTATTTCTTGTTTCCTGTCGCTTTCACCTCGTTGCTATTTTTTTTGTTGGAAGATCAACCCAGGTTTTATCCTCCCCTTTCTTTTTCCTTGTCTTTGTTTACTTTTTCCGCTGAAGCTGAAGCAAGGAGGAGTGGGGGATAACACGAAAGGCCAAGCATACGTACATGACTACGAACGGAGAAGGGGGTCCTTGGTGTTTGTTCTTTTTCATGTCTTCTTTTGCTCCGTCTTGTCTTCCAGTGCATAGTTGAGGCCATTTAGCAAGCAAGGCAAAAAGGAAAGCAGACAACGCTCGTGTTGATTCAATAATTGGTTTCTTCCATCCCTTTTCCGGAAGAAGTGTGTGAAGACGGGTGATGTATCCCAAGTCGGGATGGGGCTCTCAAATGGGAGGCTGGCAGAGACCGTGCCGGCGCCTACCTAGGTAAGTGAGTACATGCCTAGGTATGCAAGGGCATCGGCAATGGGGCCGGCAGACACATTTGATGCGTCCCTAGCGCTCCGGTGGGCTGCAGGTTTGGTGGCTCATTTTGATGCGTTGTAGCATGCATGCATACGGACGAACAATGGCAGCTTCGGGAGTGGCATAACGAGGGGCATAAGTGACTGGTTTGTTCTGGTTCCCGTTGTACATCAGAGGTTGCTGCACAAGCATCCACCTGCAGTCTCCCGATGCGACGAGTGTGGGCCATCAAAGCTCGCAGCTCGGTTTTCCCTCGAGGGTACCCAACCGCGTTCCTCCAAATTATAGTACAGTGGTATATGCATCTACGTACAATTGTACATAACAAGCCTGGCTTGACGGTGGGCCAAGATCCAATTGAAACTTCCTGGTCCAAAAGCAGCGGATGTCTTCGACAAGAACGGGCTCCAAATGTTTAAAATGGGAGCAGGTCCACGGCAAATAGCCGAACCACAAGGCCATACATATTTCGTCGTTTCTGTTTAGAGTCGCTCATACTCCAAGTCCGGTACGAATATTAGAAGGGCATTTGCATTGTCAGTGCGATGCAGCTTCGGATCCGGGATAGAAGACCCTGTTGATCCAAAGGCGTTCTGCTTATTCGAGCCAAGTCGCTGCACCGAGTCGCTGCCATGGAGTTAGCAGATGTTCGTGGGGTGAAGCAAGAGATAAGGCTTCTTACCTCAAGCAAGCGACTCGTTCATATATCATGCTTCGCATCTGATGTTTGTCGTTGACCATCGTATGGACACTCGTTCATCAGAGGTGGTATAATAGTACAGAAAATACAAATGTTGAATGCTCCCAGCGCTGTAGATCGTCAAGACAGAGGGCTCGAATGCGGGCAGGTCTCGCGCAGCCCGTTGTAGGAACGATGGCCATGGGCTTGGTCCTCAGCACGCAGCTGTTGGTCGGCCATGCCTTCTGGTGTACGGAGAAACTCCTCGTACTCGGCAATTCTCATGCCCAATTCCTTAGCAGCGGCTTCGATCCTTAGATGGTGCCTCTCTCCTGGGGGTAAATTAACGACATCGCTCATTGCCGACGCAACCAGACGTCTAGTCGGTTCTGTCAAGCCCCAATTTTGTATTTCGGACTGGAACGACGGGAGGGACGCACTCGTAGGGGAAAGATGGCCAAAGGACGACGTCGTCGTCGTCTGAGGCATTGACGACGCAGGCTGGGGCATCGATGAGGCAGGCTGGGACATCGACGACGCAGGCCGGGGCATCGACGGAAGAGGCACTGGGGTTTGCTGGTAGGTGACCATGGCGGAGGGCGTACCGGCGGATACGGCGGGGCCATAATGGGCCTGTGGCGGAGGATGATTGCTCTCTGCTCGGAGATGTCAGTATTCGTTCGCACAAGCTATGAGCATGGCTTCAATGGCGAATCATAGGCGCGAGGGCCTACGACGCGACTGGACGCGCGCGTCGACACGACCAGATGAAAGAAAACGAAAACGAAAACGAAAGATAACAGACGAAAGCTGAAAGGTGAAGTGAAAGTGAAGGCAACGTGAGGTAGAGCTAAACTGACCATGAAACGTGCATCTCGCCCCACTGGCATTGAACCAGCAGTTGGTGCAACTACCGCACATTTGACCGTCGTAGACGACGCATTCGTTCCATGGGCCATGGCCCTTGTGGCAGTTCTTGCATGAGCGTGCTACCTGCTTGCCAGTGATGTGGGCGAGCATTGCTTCGACATTGCTCCGCCGTTCCAGGTTGAGCCTTTGCTCGCTGCGGCGCTGGGTGGGATCGCGCAAGGCCGTTTCGCCCGCCAGCTTCCTGCACAGGGCGCTGTCGATCTTGATTGAGTCACCGTACATGTCGAGGGCAACGTCGGCAGCAGTGAGACGGCTGCCGCTGTGGTCGATCATGAAGCTGTCCATCGGGTCGTCCATATCCATAGAGAAGCTGGCGCCATCAGTGCCAGCGAGGGCGTGTTGGAGCGACTGCAGGCCCTCCGCGATGCCGTCGGTGTTCGACAACGCTTGCAGCTTGATATGCATGTCGTCTTCCTCGTCGTCTCCTCCGCTGTGTTCATCGCCGCCGTAAGCAGCCAAGCCGTTGAGGCTATGCACGTCAGTGGGAACATGCGACGCCGCGGCGTGCTGGGGGACAGAGCCGTTGAGGCCATGCACGTCAGTGATAACATTGGACGTGGCGGCGTGCTGGGCAAACTGCTCAAGCTGCTCCTGGGCGACGCTGGACAGCGAGGAATTGCAGCTAGCACTCCCCCGTGCAGCATTGCTGTACATGTTGGCGGCGGCGGGCTTGGTCACCTTGGAGCCGCGCGCCCGAGCAGGCATCACAATCGCCGTTGCAGCACGAAGCACGAAGTACAGAACACGGCTGTTCTCGGGTCGTGAGGCCGTGCCGGGACGGTTCGTCGGGGCCGGATGGTGGGGTGGCGTTAACTGGGGACCGGATGTGTGACAACTGGGGACAGCTGCAACGGCTCGGACGAGGGAGGTGTGGAGTTCGGATGTACAATTGTTAAGCTCGTCAATGCTAAGGAGTGAGGGTGCGAGGTGCTGCAGGGACTGGGGTTAACAGGAGGATTCCGGTGGGGCAACGATACAGTGCAGGGAGTCGAATTTCGTCATGTTATTCGCACTGTATTGGCCATACTCCCTGTGCGAACGCTGCTTCTATTATCTCACCATCCTGCTTTTCTCTTTGCCTAAAATATAGCCGGCCTTATCGTTTCGACAATAGAGTCATGTATGTGCTTTTGATTGAGTTGGTCTTGTCCTTTTTTCTCCCTTCATCTTGCCTAAATCGGCCTATATCTGCATCCTCCCCATGACACCCAACTCCTCCTCCCTCCCTTACCTCGTTGCTTGCTCCCATATCCCTTCCCCTCGTCCTTCAGTGATTTCCTTCCATTGCATCGCAAACTCTCGCAATCCGCCCGTGCCCGCCATACTTGCATCGACGACCTCCTTGGGTAGCTTGTGTGCCGAGTATAGAGGGCTGCTGAAGTTGTAGGCTGCTGGGTCGTCCTTCTCGATGATTCGAAACTCGGGTCCCAGTTCAGGTCGATACTCGACATCATCCTCATCCTCCCCCTCTGTCATTGTCTCGTCGCCGCTAATCTCCTCTGCCGGCTCGTTGCTCGCGGACCCATATAGTGGCCTGGAGACTTCCATCTCAAGCAGCTCCTGCCAATTAAATAGTAGGCTGTCCGTCCGAGGCGCCCAAGGGTTGATATCGATGAGTCTCACTTTGCCCAGGCCGTCCTTTTCAAATGAGCTTTCTGGCACATAGACGTCGAATGCGAAACTGGCGTCGGGAAATGTGAATCTCAACTTTTCCCTGAAGAAGGTCTTAATCTTCTTCCATAGTTGAGGTCGAATTCCCTCCAGGAATGCATAGTGGTTGAGATCCCGCTGCGTGATGCCTATGAGTGTCCGGTGCTTGACAAAGCAACGAAACTCCAACGCGACGTGTGGTGAGAAGAACGGTCGCAGAACGAGGACAGGGGCGAACGGCCGCGACGATGGCGGGGCGGTACAGTCGTCGAAGGCGTGGTCGAGGTCGTGGGATACGAAAGATGACGACTTGAGGAGGAGGTAGATGTCGTTTGGAGAGGTACACTTGAGGGTGTTCTGGTGCGGCGAAATCCACTTGGCATCCTTGGGTGACGACCAGTTCAACTTGGGCGCGACAGCACCACCAAGTTCAGCGATCTTGTCTTGGATCAGCTGGTGCGTCTCGGGAAATCTCAAATTTGGCGGTAGCCGTTCGGGTTCATCTTCGTCGTCATCTGAAGATTCCGGGTCCCTGGCAGGGGCCTTGGCAAACGTAGTCTCTGCTGAATGCCACTCTTCTTCTGGCTCATCCCTGTTGTTGTCGTCGTCGGCCAAGACGATGCCGTCCTCACGGAGATATTCGACAAAGGACCGGGGTAAGGGAATGATCCGCGACTTCAGGCAGGAGCTTCGATACTTGGGGAACCAGGAATCGTATGAGCAGTTCTGAATGTGATCTTTTGTGACGGGCGGAAAGATGACTTCGGTTTCCTCGCCCTCTGGGGCATCTGGGAAGTGAGGCATAGCTGTTTATTGTAGAAGGTAGGTGTCAAAGAAAGAAGTCAAAAGTAAGGTGCTCTGGATGCTTTTTGGGGACGATTAATGTAAGAAGAATATCTGGCAGAAAGAATGAGAGCAACTCTAGGTGTGAGAAACGGGTTGCCTTGAGTCACACTTGATTGCACATCTTTAGAAATCTTCCCTCGCCCTCCATCAGGGACGAACATTTACCCCACCATCCATTATTGATTCTGCCGCCGCTATCACTTTATCTGTGCCACACCGCCCGGCAAGGGTCCTGCGTCACTGGCCCCACCATGCAGTCCGTCCAGCCAAACCTCCATCCTCCAACGACACAGCTTTACTTCACCAGTTCCTCACAGTCAAGAGGACGCCGTCTGCAGAACATCCCTGAAGCCAAGTATATCTACCGAATTCTCCTCCACCATGTCTGACAACGTCGGCCTCACCACACCCCGTGGCAGCGGCACCTCTGGCTATGTCCAACGCAACCTTGCCGCCATGAGGCCCCGTGACTTCGGCGCGCCGTACCCAAAGGATCTAGACAGCTTGCGACACAAGCAGCGCCAGCCCGACAAGGGCATTCTCGAACACGATCGCAAGCGAGATATTGAGGTTAAGGTGTTTGACTTAAGGGACAAGCTTGAGGAGGAAGAGTATGTGGACCAACCTTTGAACTCGCCCGGGCCCATGATGCTAATTGAGTCCAGAGTCGATGAAGACGAAATTGAGCGACAATGCGACGAACTCCGACAGAAACTAATCGCCGATATGAACTCGGGCCGGAAGGGCTCTGGTCCCAGGAAGCATTTTAAGGAGCACCAAGTCCACGAGATGGCCGATGCCAAGATCAAGGAGAGCGAGCGTCTACGAAAAGCCTTAAAGATCAGCGCCGACTACGAAGAGGGCAGCCACTGGAAGCGACAGGAGGAAAGGTTACGCAGTACCTTGGAGAAGGATGAAGGGGAGGAGAAGAAGGACTAAGCACACCGCTTGATCGCACAATCCAGACAGGCCGACACCTCCCGAGCAGGCCATGGGGTGTAACAACGATCAGGGTCCAGCAAAGGCATCATCTTTGCGGCGCATACCAGGTGAAGCTCCTCTCAGAGTTGAGCCAGACTTCCTTCATGGCGATTTAACCACGCGGCCTCCCACTTTTCCTCCAACTTGTCGGTAGACCTCTTCGACGTCTTGCCGAACATCCCGTTCAGCACTCATGGACAGTCTTCAGTCCATCAGAGAAGCACATGGCTTCAGTTTTGAGAAGTTCAGGAGTGGATGTTGGGATATTGAGGAGCCTCTCCTCGTGGTCCCTAGCACATCCGGGAAACGACTACCCCCGGCTACTCCTGTTGGGATTGACGGCCAATGATCGAGTGGGACAGGTCACACCAATAACAACGTGTATTGTGGGAATTCCCGGGGAATTATCACTCGAGGGAATATATAATCAGGCTCCTACAGGGTCAGTCAGGTAGTGATGGAACCGGATAGATTTTAGCATGGCCGGGATATTCATGTTATGGCCAGCAGTACAGGGTAGGCGTTGAACACATTGATTTTGCCGTCGTAATGTGATAGTTAGTTAATTGAGCACGAGTGCCTGCTCTTCCCGGGTTTTTTCTCGCCTCATCTGTCCTAACTTAGATGTATTTCGACAAGTGTTGCCCGATTACGTGGTGGTTGCTATCTCGATAATGTTGATCTCTGTCAATGTTTCTTTCCTTACCTGGAAGACAGGCAAGTCAAAGTGTAGATTTCAAGTGAACGCTCGCATAATACTGGATGTATGTCTAGATTGTGTTATTCGAATACTATCTAATTGTGAACATACCAATTGCTCATAAATATGTGATTCATTGATACATTGTTATCCCTCTACCTGTCTTAAGGCTCGGTGCAGGTCACAGGACCCTGCAACACCAGGATCGTGACTCTTAGTACTTCGGCTACAGCCTAATCCTCACCTGATCTCAAGTACTTTTAGGTACTACCCTCTCATTGGTCTGCACCCCTGTGAACTGTATGTACTTACCGAGCCTTAAGACAGCCAAAGGGACTCCAATGTTCATTGACCACTGCTAGGCTCGACCAATAATACTAGAGGGGTACTTAATGTGGCGCAAAACAGCTTCAGCCACAGATGTCCCGCAGCCTAGAGCTTGGTTCGCACACGTCACTAAGACATCGCCTTCGGGTGTCTTCAACGAATTTCACCAACACACCATGGCGCGATTATCGCAAGCACCAGGCGCATCCCTGAACCGAAGCGCCATAGATGTTTCCTCATCTGAACTGGGCCACCTGCTACTGCGTCTGCAGCAGACCGTGCTACACGCTGATGTAGACCGTGAACGAAGGCTCAGGACAAGCGAGTTTGAGAGGGCCCGAGTAGCAGCTGTGAGCTCTCCCTGCTACGACGCAACGCATGCGAGCGGACGTCACTGACAATTTTGCTTTGCAGAACCTCGAGTATGCGCGGTCATCGCTCACGAAACTGGAACACGATGCCTTGGGGATCAAAGCTCCGGGCCGGAGGTCAGAGGTGCAAGGGGACCTGAACCGGAAGCGAGAACTGCTAGAACTGCTGTTGGATCGACTGGAGGACCTGCGAGAGGTGCGTACTGGGTATTCGCCTGACGGAAAGGATGTGCTAACAAATGCTGCAGATGGCGTTTGACGATGACGACGATGATGCCAGTTCCGACGGGGAAGACATCCTCTCAGAAATAATACCCACGCCGAGCGACAGCATGGCCGACTCGATCTCCACAGACATGCGAACGGAAAGCTCTAGTCAGAGTGACTCCGCCGAACCAGAGCCGCCAGGGATACCACACGAGATAGTCCCCGAACCAGATATAGCAGCAGCCCCGGAGCCAACACCACCTCCAGAAGCGATCCCAGAGCCTCCGACCCAACAAAACCCAACCCAAACGACCCAGACACTCCGTACACGTGGTAGCATAGCACCAACCGCACCTACAGCCCACTCAACCGCCCGTGCTGCCCTCTTTTCCAGCCGTAGCCAACCGGCCGCCCCACAGACCTCGACGGCCACGGCGGAGGCCATCCTGGACCGTCAGCGAGCCGAGCAGGACGCGCTGTCAGACTCGATCCTCAAGATGGCGAGCGCCCTAAAGGAGAGCTCGCAGCGCTTCTCGAATACGCTCGAGGCTGACAAGGACGTGCTGAGCCGCGCGGGCGACGGCATGGAGAAAACGGAGCTGGGTATGGAAGCCGCCAAGGGGCGGATGGGCACGCTGAGGAAGATGACAGAAGGAAAGGGCTGGTGGGGAAGGATGATACTGTACGCTTGGGTATATGGACTCATGCTTGTGCTGGTGCTGCTGGTGTTTGTGATGCCCAAGTTGAGGTTCTGAAAATGACACAAGAGGAATCACTTTTGTCCCGTGACAAGGGACTGCCCTCAAATGATATACATGGGATGTACGGAATAGCGATTGGAATATTTTAATACGGGGTTACGGAAATTGAACAAACAATATATCTTCCTCCCAGTGTCGACGTAAAGCCAGCAGCTGCCTCTAAGTTGCACCAATACGCCTTTCCTTCTGCCCAACTGAATTACCTGAACTAATACGCCTTGATGTATTTGCAAGTATTGCTGCTTCGTATGATAAAAAATCCACTAGATCATCCACCAGTAAATGTTCGATGTTTAAGGGAAAACAATGCTTGGGGTTTACCGACCTCAACGACTGCCTTAAATCTCTGGACGATCATCCTCATCATACATGTATCGCTGGTTGCAAGATAACCTTCATGTTCACTGATGTAGATCGCATGACGCCCAGTGCTGGGGACGTTCCACGTCTGGGAGGATCTCGCAACAGGATTGCGAGCCTTTACCGCATTCAGCGTTCCTGGGAGACGGACAGGATTCATCTGGCGAGGATACCTGCGACACAGAGGAGGAAGGCATATGAGTAGAGCTGTTTTCAGAAACAGTCGCCGACATGCCCTGAAAAGTAGATTCAGACTCCTCGTCAAGAACATGGTTGGTGGTCTGGTTCTCATCGTCAGCTTCCAACGTTGGTTCGCAGCCTTCCATCTCTCGGTCCGGAGAAAGGCCATTTTCCTCGTCGCAGATGGAGGCCAAGGACCCATCTCCGAGAGACTCATTGTTGACTGGTGCAACCTCTTCCACAGGAGGCCACGGGAGGCCGCGAAGCTCGGCATTGACCTGACGACAGTAGTCGTAATCAAAGCGAAGACGCCGCCCGACCGGCTTGCCCCCTGTCTATCCACGACATAAATAACCTGTCGACCGATACAGAAAGCAGGGGAGAAACTTACGGGTGGAGCATACTGAAAAAAAGAGCTCGGCATCGTGTTCGTCTTGATGACACGGTCCTCCCAGTCGATGCCCGTCTTGATTCGGAAGAACTCCATGAAGAGGTCCATCTCGGCGCGCCACTTGCCAGAGCAAGGGCTAGGCCGGTGGTAGCTGGGCTGGCTGTTCCCCCTCTTCTTTAGGAACTTGGCCGTGAACCAGTAGAGGTGTGGTTTCGCGTCGGATTCCCACAACTAAGACTTTGTTGGTGGAAAAACAAGGAATGGAAAGTGAGTTGACTTACACAGAGTGTGTATCTCTGCCCGAATTCCCCAGCGGCTTCGTCGTCACGGCTGAGGACAATCTGGTAAGGAAAGAATTCTCGATCGATGTAGATGTGGAAGAAGTCTGGTGTTAACCGTACATGTTAGCGCCTCTCCCATCCTGTCACTCACACTGGTGGACATGGTGTGACTTACTGGTGTTCACAAACTTCTCGCCGTCCTTCTTCCCCTTCTCGATTCTCGCTTGTTCTCTTCGAAGAGCATTCTGCTTCGCAAGGATGTTCCGCATGGAATACTCCCGCTCAGGTTGCCTCTTCTCTTGGACCGTCGAGAACTCGAACCAGTCATAGTGGACAATATGGAAGCTCTTGCCACGCTTCAGAGCTTCTTTGACTGTGTAGCCGTTAGGCCCATACCATAGAATATTAAAGAGTTAATGAGAGCAAGATTGCGGCGATAATACCTCGGGGAACTCTCTTGTTGAACTGCTCTCTCGTGCATAAGAGATGCGTGACGTCTTCGTCGAAATCCTCCGTGAAGTGGCCCTTACGAATCTGTGACCAGCGCTTGAGGTTGTCCACGGTCAACTGACCCGGAAGGGGACCTGCAGCAGCGAGGATGCGATTCTTGAAAATCTGGCGAGGCATCGGGACGAGTTCTTTACTCCTGAGGAGGGTTGTTGGAGAGAAGCTGAAGATAGGCGACAAGAGTTGGAGATGAAACTGAAAGTGTAGAGAGGCAACGAGGAAGTGAAAGGCAGTTGTAATCAAGGCTTATACGACTAGAGTTGGAAGGCGTAAATGCATGAGAGGGACTCTTAGGGATGACAGGGTTAAGGGGGAGTTGTGTAGACATGGAGGGGAGGTGGAGTGGCATCCCAGGCTCGATAGAGAAGCAGCACGGCAGAGAGACAACCCTGATCGGAGTCAAACTAGAAGACCGCAAAGCCGAAAGGCGAAGTACCGAAGGGGAAAATGAGCGCAATTCATATAGAAATGATGAAGAGGACCTATAATCATCACTATCGTTGGCAGCACTTCTTTAAGGCCAACAAAGATAACTTTTACATTGATGTCTATCGAATTTCTTTTGCCGCCTTCACAAATGCCTCGATCTTGGCGAGGCTTTGCTTTCCATCCTCCTCGACGCCGCTGCTGACGTCGACTCCAACCACCCGTTCACTCAACGGGCCCAGGGCCTTGACAGCCTCGGCGACATTGTCCGGGTTCAAGCCTCCAGCTAGGAAGACGCGGAGCTCGGGGTCCTCCTCGAGAACGGTCTTGATCTTAGAAACATCTAGGAGCTTTCCGGAACCAGAGCCTGAGTCAAGAAGGGGAATGGTGTGGTAGCCGCGGCGACCTACGCCGACCTGACCCGGCTTGAAGCACCGGATCACGGGCACTGGGATGAGACTCGCCCACTCGATGGGCTCTTCGCCGTGAAGCTGCACCAAGTCTAGGTTGTACTGCTTTTGCTTGTCCAGGACCTCGCTGAGAGGCTGGTTCTGGAAGATACCAACGAGTTGGGTTCGGGTGCTGTGAAGCCTTGTAGAAGCTTCTGCGAAGAAATCGGTGGCCTTCGCCCCGGTAGCCGGCGTCTCGGTCTTAGACTTTGAAGTGGCAACATTTGAGTGCACGGCTTCCGAAATTGAAAGGGCCGTCTCGTGAGATATGCAACGCTTCGCGCCGGGGACGAGACAGATACCCACAAAGTTGGCACCCGACTCGACAGCCTTCGTCGCAGCCTCGGCACTTCGAGTACCGCAGATCTTGGCCAACAGAGGAGGGGTGGCCTTCTTTTCCGCTGGGGGGTTAGACCCTGAGCATAGTTGGGAGATGAAGACGCTAGCATCGGGTGCCCTCATGATCGCCTCGCCAACAAGAATGGCGTTGATGCCATCGTTCTTGCACATGATAACATCCTCATGGCTGTTGATGCCGCTGAGAGCACAGATAATGGTGCCATCGGACACCATACTACGCAGTCTGCTTGTGGTGTTGAGATCGACCTCGAAACTCTCGAGGTTTCGGTTATTGACACCAATAACCTTGGAGCCCAGGTTGACCGCAATTGTCATCTCATCAGCGTTCTGGACCTCAACCAAGGGTTCCATTCCTAAGGAAAGGGAGTACTTGTATAGTCGCTCGAGCAACTCGGTCTCTAGCATCTTCACGATGAGGAGAACCGTATCTGCACCCGCCAACCTCGCCTCCAGGATTTGGTACTCATCAAACACGAACTCTTTTCGTAGAATTGCAGGTCGGTTGGGCATGCCATCCAAAACCTGTCTGACGGCCCTGAGATCCTCGATGCTTCCCTTGAACCAGTTAGGTTCAGTGAGCACCGAGATGACACTAGCCCCGGCCAATGCATACTTGCGAGCCTGCGCGGGGGCGCTGATGTCGAGGTTGAAGATACCCTTGGAGGGCGAGGCACGCTTGATTTCGGCCATCAAAGCGACATCAAAGGGGGACTGCCGTAGTCGACTAACGAAAGGAATTTGCGGAGGGGCCCCGTTGAGATCGTAGGCGACTTGAAGGTCGGACATTCTCTGGGATGGAATCTGCTTCTGAGCCTCAACAGCAACTCTTCGGTGGTCGTAAATTTGTTGCAAGATGTTGTTCTTCTTGGGCGTGGCAGAGTCTGTCTCGGTCGAAGCCTTGGCCGCAGCTGACTTTTGGATTCTATCGTTCTCCTCCCAAGTGCCACCTTGCATGAGGAGGAAGTTTGTGATCATATCTCGACCACCTTCGGTCAAGATGCTCTCAGGATGAAACTGAACGCCCTCCATGGAGTACTTCTTGTGGCGAACACCCTGAATGACGCCAGGGGAACCGTCGGGCTTGGCTACCCAAGAGCTGACCTCGAGACATTCGGGCAAGGTAATTTGAGTGCCTGCGAGCGAATGGTACCGGGTGACTGGGACACCTTGCTTGAGCCCGGCAAAAACACCCTTGGCATCATGAGTCAAGGGAGACGTCTTGCCGTGGAGCCACTCTCCAGCAGAACTCACTTCTCCACCGTAGACGTCGAAGATACACTGCCTGTGAGAGTGTGAGCAGCTTTTACAGACGAAGCAAACTGCGAGTGAACCTACAAGCCCATACAAACTCCCAGGATAGGGACCTTGCCGGCGAAGTGGCGGATGACATCGCGGCTGACGCCGGAGTCGGTCTCAGGGTGGCCAGGACCAGGGCTGATAATGATCTGGGTGGGATTCTTCTTGGCCAGTTCCTCCACAGTGATCTTGTCGTTTCGGAAGACATGAACAGTGGCACCGGCAAGCACAAGGTATTGGTAAATGTTCCAAGTGAAAGAGTCGTAGTTGTCAATGAGGATCAAATTGGATGCGGATGGGATTGGAGGTGAAGGGTCTGGTTGGTGTGGCGAGTGATCGATAATGTCCGAGGAACCCATTTTGAATAAAAAGGCGAGTCCCTTTGTGACTCGTCCTGCAAATTCGTATATTTTGACAGGAAGAAGGGGAAACTCGTGAGCGTTGTTTGCGTGAATGGTGACTCAGAAATCGCTTGATTCAAAGAAGAGGCGATGGTGCTTTGTCAAATCCGTCCGTGTTCATTCTGGCTTTAGCACTGTGCTGCCGTGCATTTGGGAAAGCACCTAGCACAGTACAAATTCCCTGCTCCTAGACCGATGAAGCTCCGACCCTTCCTCCACCATCAATCAGCGCACACCAATTGGCCGGCTCAACCTCGGACGTTCCGAGCTCTCCCAAAAAGTTGACCTTGCCAGCCCGAGCTCATCGCGATCAGGATCAAGCGCGTCAACAAGCACGACTTTTTGCATTCCCAACCTTCAGGTCATGCATCGCATGCCACTGTCGCCTTCCTGACGCTCGTTGCAATGGCGCCGGTGGCCGATCGCATCTACTTTCCCTCCCTGGAAGAATGCTTGACCGGGGAGCGGGTGCTTCTGTGAGTTACTGTTGCCATGCGAGGCGGCCTCTTTCTGCCTACACTCATGACATGCGACTGACTTCAAGCTAGCTCATGGAAGCTCATCGCAACCGCCTTGTCCGATAACTCTGGCCAGCGATCTACGAGCTCAGCTGTCATCGACTTTCTCAGCGACGACCATGTCCACGGCTTTCTGAACGATCCTGCCACCGCCTTCGCCGCTCCAGACGACGCCAGCAGAAAAAGCTTCGAGACAAAGACAGCGCCCATTAACGTGCCCTCGGGCCCCGACGGCCGATTCGATGTGGAGACGATTAAGAAGGACGCAGAATGGCTCAGCAAGAATGCCAAGATCAACATCGTCGCCGCGTTGCGTGTTGTGGTGGTTGAATACCAGTCTCGCCCTGCCCGCCACCTGACAGGACCTTTGTCATCCCAGGATGCTACGAACCTGCAGGAGGCGGCCGGGCTCAACAACGGCCAAGGCTCGGCCTTTTTGTCCGACCTCGGCGCGGCGTCTGCCTTGGATGCTGAGGAGATCTGGGCCGAGTTTGAGAAGCCGGAGACCAGACAGCGACGTCTCTTTGACATCTACCTGACCGAGCGACGCTATTTCATGATGGCCGCAGACTATGCCAACTCCATCAAGCTCTATGAACGACTGCCAACCTTTGCCAAGGCCGACCTCGACCTTGCCAACACCTTTCGGTTGAAGCTTACCGCTAGAGACGACGCCGAGCCCCTGCTCCCAGCATATCTTCAGGTCCTGACCGACTCCATGAGCCGCATCGAGTCGGGCCTCATATCAGTGACGGACGAGAAGTGGCTAACCGAAGATGTGGAACTGGACTGGTTGAGGACTCTTCTTACCGAAGCTCTCCACGCCTTGTCAGTCGTCTTTCAGGTCGTGGACAGTTTTGGTCACGACTTCGCCCCATCAAGTTCCGTCAACCAATGGTTTTCCCTTATGGAGACGTACAACTTCTTTGATGCTGTCCAACCGGTTTGTGCGATCTCTCCGGCGTTAGTTTGACTGTGCTGACCCTGACCTAGATCCACGACACCATTGCCCCCTTAGTCTTGCCCCTGAAGACGTTGTCAGCAGCCATATCATTGATATTGCTGAAGCCGGCTCGGTCTTTGACCTACCTCTCAGAAAGGGAAGAGGATCCGTCACAAGCTGACGCTTCCTACGATACCTACCTGTTATCATCCGATGTTCTCGAGCAGGTCCATAAGAGTATTATCAATGCGGCAGAGTCTGACTGTGAAAGCGCAACTCCAGTTATCTTTGCTTGGACTTTGCTGCTTCATCGGATGAACGTCTCCTACCAGGCCAGGTCGGAGAAGAGGGATAACTTGCTGCAACAAAATGCTCGAGAAACCTTCGAGACCGGAGGCGTGGTGCGGCCAGTGGCGCGACGCAATTCGGCGGGTAGTATCTTCTCTATCGAGTCCTCGAGGTTTGATGGCTTTCTCGAAAATGCCACGGCATCGAAGGATCTTGTCGTCGTGGAACAACTTGCTTCGGCTGTTACAGCTCACGGCCGAGTTTTCGATGTCATTTCTAACATGGCAATGGGACTGGGACCCTCAGACGAGGGAAGCATGACGCCATTGCTAAGCTCGCGCATTCGGAACGTCTTCCTTGAGCTTCTCAAGGTCTCTTACCCAATTGTTGGCTATCAATCCGAGCCTATAAGCGCTTTGTCGTCAGTTCTCTCGGCTGGTCGGAGCTACTGGGATGTGTCATCTCAAGAGAACCTCACAGAAAAGCAAGATGTTCTCGCATCGATGGTGCACGATGAACATGCTTTGGAATTTTTCTTCCAGCAAGCACTGGACCGATACCCCTACGAGTTCCTCCCCTTCATTACCCTTTGCAGGACCTTGGCTAGCGCAACCAGTCTCTATGACAGTGACCGGTCCGAAATGATTCTCAACCTTCTCCGATCAACACCTTCGTTGACATTCACGCTCCCTGATTACTTCCAGGACTACGAGCTTGTTCAGGAAGACGAGAACACGAACACATTTTGCCTCCTCCAAGATATTCCGCTCATCTCCCTCTCACCATCTTGGAGAGGACGACGGATCGAGGACGACGCATACCGAATACCTGCAGGGACCTGCGGACGCTTCGTCACGGACACAGGCCGTGTCGTTCTGATGGAATACCCCCACTCGACCATCTCACTTCTTGGTCGGCGACTTGAGATCAATCTGATGAAGGAAGGCTATCAGTCTGAACTGGGAATGCTGCAGCTAGATGAAACTGCCGAGATAATCTCGCTATTCGCAACGCTCATTCGGATGGACTACTTGAAAGCCAAGAGGGAAGGGCATAATACCTCGCTCGTACATCCGAACAGCGACATCTTGCTAGAGGCTAAAAAGCACATTGATGTTGGTGGCGGCCGGGATCTTGTTACCGTGGTTTGCGAGACGATGGATTACTACATGCAAGTCGAGCTCGCCGCAAGCGAGGAGGACGTTGTAGCGATCCTCAACTCGTGCATCCAATTCTTGGACGCAATCTTGCCCATCTATCCTAGCCGAGTGTGGTCCTATCTGGCGCGGTGCGAATTGCTGAATTCCGAATCAAGGGCAGGCAAGCTCACCAAGATTACTGGGAGCCTTGACTTGGTCTCGGGGAGATATGAGTTTTTGAGCTCTTCTCTTCGCCTATTCTCTAACTTAATCGATACGGCAATGACATCTGCCGTGCAACGCAGAGCTGGCAACCAAGCAATCGGCCGAAATAAGTCCGAACCCAATCCTTGGCTGGGAACTGCTGACAAGGTCTTGTCGAGTGTCAGTTTCTCTATTGCTCAGGCTGGCGTGGATATTTTTGAGAACACATCTACTTGGAGGTTTGCGTCTGATGCTCACCGTTCGTCTCTACTCAAGGACGTTGTCCCTATTCTCAACAAAGTGATATTGTACAGCTACAGTATGGGCGACTCCACCAGTCTTGACAACCTTACCTCCTGCCTCCGGCCTGCCGCGACTTATGTCATTGATTGCTTTATCTCGCCAGCAACAGGTTCTTTGAGGTTCCAGCCCCTGTTAACCTCATTCATTACCGCATTCGCATTTACGGACAGAACATTATATCCCAGCCGGGTTCAGACGATCCAGAGCCAGCTGAGTGCGGTTCTTGAATTTTCGACGACCCTCTTGCGGGTTGCCAACTACCTGGATAAGTCCTCGAGCATGGTTGAGACGTACCTCTTCAAGAGCTCTACCTTGCTTGCACGACTATGTGCAGTCTCCGACCATTTCCGCAAGCCCACCATATGTCTTTTGGAGTCCCTGGTGGTGAATGCCGGTAAAGCTAGTGGCGAGCCTCCCTCATTACTTGGATACTTGGGACCTCAGGTGTCCAAATCTTTCTTGCGGCTCCTTTCAACCCTAGGGAAGCCTTTTGAGTTGGCAGAAGATGTCAAGACGACATGGAAATTCTTCTCGGCGATTTTAAGGAATCGGCAGCAGTGGATGTCAAACTGTCTTCTCACAGGGCAGACACCACGAGAAGCAATGAACAAGGACAAGAGACAGGCTGAACTCTCTGCCAACTCAGTCTTCGCAAAGGCTCTGGCTAAGCTCGGGAAGCTGAAAGAACTCGACTCGGGCGAAGCCCTAATGGTTCTTGACTTCGTCGCCTCCGCCCAGAATTTCTGGCCCTGGACCATTTTTACCCTTCAAAAAGACACGACGTATCTGGATGGTTTGCGAGCCTATGTTCGTGACCTCAAGTCATCACACGTCACCATCAAGACAGATGCAGTTCGCGCAAGCGTTGAGGCCAGACTGGCCGCCTACATTGCAGAAACGTTTGCGATGCAGCTGTACCACTCACGACACTTAGGCAGCTCAAGCAACCTCGCGAAGAGCCTGGTCAGCGACCTTGACTATTACCTGCGTGATGGCGTTGAGGTTGCAGGGTACAACAAGTCCTTGCACAACAACTTTGCTAAGAACTTTTCCAACAAGTACTCGGGGAGTCCTGTGGATGACTTCAAGCGAACGCTACTCGAGCCGCGCGAACTGGGAAAGAGCTATTATTACAACCTGGAGCGTGCCGAGGAGATGCTCAAATTTGACCCTGGATGGAGCGGGCGGAAGGGTAATGGATTCAAGATGGAGATGGAACTTGCAAACACGAACCTATCCTTGGTTGATGCTCAAATTGTGAGTTACTCGATTGTTCGTATTCCGTGTCACGACTGACTTTTGTAATAGGCTCTCTTTCACGCATGGGAGTTCCTTCTCGTGGAGCTCAGCACGTGTCTTCCAGATGACGACACCGTCGCTAAGCAGATGCTCCAGGTCTCGCAACAATGTCTGAACGCCAACCAAGGAATCCCTGGACCAGAAAGCATTTTCCTCAAGCTCATCGATGCTAGAGCTCATCTCGCGCTGGTGTTGGTTCAGCGATCTGTCAAGTCCTCTGCTCCGGTCAAAGACATCAACCGGCTCCTGGCCACCTTGGTCGGCACAATGAACAGCGTCGAAGAGCCGTTTGGCCCAGAATCCATCTCATACTATCGAACCTTGCTGAAGGCGCTCTTCGTCACCCTCCGCGCATATCATACCAGGGGCAACAGAGCGACGCCCGAGTCTCAAGACGGCTTAGAGGGGACGTCTGTTACAGTGACCCAGACCGTGTTGAACGTCCTTGATCGCGTGGTTGGGAGGGGGTTCCGTGCACTGGTTAGCCTCATCCACGACAACGAGGCTACCGTGTCGCCAGAGGATCTGGCGCTTCTGACAGCTATCTTGCAAGCGAGCTTGAGCGTTCCCAGCATAGATCAGTCGCAGGTCCAGGTCCTCAATATCATGGCTGAACACCAGGTCATGCATGCTGCCACATCGCTCTACTCTTGGGCGGATAAACTGGCAGACCAAGGAGACCCCATCTACGGCGAGCTCAGCATTCTTTTCCTGCTCGAACTCTCAACGCTTCCGTTGGTTGCCGAGCAGATGGCGTGCGACGGTATCCTGAGCAACATCTTGTCGGCCAACCTGACTAAGTTCATGCTCAAGTCCAACATTTCACCGTACTCTGATGCTCCAGTGGCACAACGCTGCTATGGAATCTGGGCCAAGGGACTACTCCCCCTGATGTTGAATCTCTTGTCCGCTCTGGGGGCTACTGTCGCGCCGGAGATTTCGTATGTTCTCAACCAGTTCCCTCATCTACTAGAGTCGAGCGTGGATCGGTTCGAGGCACCGGGGGCCAGTCGCACTCAATCGCGATCATCACCGCATTACCTGACGCTATTGGCGATATCAGAAGTACACTCGTTGGCCCTGCTAACGCGAGTCATCGAGGCTCTTCGAGTCAACAACAACCGGGACATCCCGGCCGTGGAATGGGATGCCGCGAGCTTGCTGGAGAATGTGGATTTTTGGCTCTCGACTAAGAAGTTGCTAAAGGAACGTCTCATGCCCCTGGGTCAACGTGAAGTAGACTGGCGAGGGATGAAGGCTAGCACAGATGGGTGCGACAATCTTTTGGAGGAGAAGGCGACGGCTCAGTTGGAAGCTGTTCGCGACGTGCTGGGCGAGGACGCTGAGGTCTGAGGCTGGATGGAATTGGGAATGATGGGTGGAGATGTAAATTTACTTAGTACCATAGGTCAAGGGCGTTGGACAACGGGCCGCGAGTGCATCGTGGGAAGAGAACGGTCTGTCTGATAAAGAAAAGTAGAGAAAGAAAGGACGACATGAGGGCGTCATATCTTATTACCACAGGATAGTTTTTATGAACGTCATTTCTACGAAAGCCTAGTTGGGTTTTACGATAGTCAATTTGGGAGATTGAGTGCTTCGTCGTGGTGTTCATAATCCATTCATTATACGGTGAGTTGAGTAGAAATGGTAATATTCCAGGAGCATACCGCCAGTACCAATCGCCTCCTTTCTATGTCCCGTCGTAATTGTACAAAAACAGGTTGGTGCTACAAGGCCGTGTCCGCATTGCCTCACCACTCGTTGCCACCTCCCTTTCTATTGTCGATAATTTTCCACCCAAGAATCGCCGACACCGAGGTCTGCCCTTTTCCGATTCGTATTCATACATAACCAGACACTTGCAACGCGACTAAAGGCCCCCGGGGTTGAAAAAGAGACGGGCTCGCTTCATCCCAGAGATATTTCAACATGGCTCACACCGCATAATTGTTGAAGGGGCGGACGAAAGCCCACCATGTGTTGTGTTTTTTCCCTCGTTCTTTGTCTGGGCTTATTACTGGTTCTGCATCTGGGCAGTGAGCTGGGCATTGTGCTCCTGGAAGCGGTCGCTGACTCGCTGCTGAGTGGCCATCCACTTGAGAACACATCGGTTGATGCAGCCGCCCTCGCGGGAGGAGATGGCCTTGGAGGTGAAGTCGTCGACGCAGGAAACGAAGCAGTGCTCAACGAGACCGCCGAAGGCCTAAGCAGGATGGATGCGTTAGTCGAATTAATCCATCAAAGAGAAGCAGGTATATCGAGTGCGACAGTTCCATGGAACGGGAGGAGGCGTGGAGGGGAGAGACGTACGCCCATAAACTCCTTGACCTGGCGCTTCTGCATGCGCTGCTCCAGCATGCGCTGCTCGTTGGCGGTCAACCTGGGGCATTGAGGGTCAGTTTTTAAGCGCTTGGCGGGTTGATAGCGGAGCAGGATGGAGCTCACATATCCATCGTGGCGGTTGGAGGGGGGGTGAGTTCGTTATGAGAGTGGGAGTGTGGTTGTTGTTGGGGGTGTAGATGGACGCTTTTCGGAGGTTGAAATTTTGGTATGCGACGCGGGTGATAATGTGTCGGTCGGGTCGGCACCTCGGGGGTGAGCTGGCTTATCAGCGGGATCGCATTATCGTTTTACCCCGGACTATGTGGTTGGTTAGTTGTTAGGGCGCCACAGCGCTGGAAGCACCTGTAGAAACCACTGAAAGCTGGTGGCGTCCGCTGAAGTCCGTCGCAACCTGAACGTCTCCGTGGCGGCACTGAGCAAACCTCACTGGAAGTAGAGGTATGGACTCGTAAAGTTGTGAGCAATGGGCACTACAGTTACATCCCGTGTCCTTGAAGACGGATTTCGGCCTCGAAGCCCTGTGGCTCCGTTCGGCGCACTGCATTCATGCCTTGTCCTACTTCTTGTGCTCCGCCCATGCGAACCTCCGCCTGGAAGCAGCTCCGGGAGGAACGGAGGCTGCGCGACCCGGGCCCGGTTTACACTGACTCGGCGAGTGTATCTATCTCATCCATGGAAAAACAAGAACCAAGGAGCAACCCCCACATCGGCACCCAAGAACCCCCAAGACTTCATGCTTCCCTGCCACCCAGCGATGACCTCATCTCACCTCCCGCGTCCTTGTTCTTGGTCTCAAGCCCATCGCCACAGATGCTGTATTCGGATGACAAGTCCGTATGTTTGCCACGCGGACGTGGTCCTCGTTTCTCCCCGTGTTTCATCGTTGCCTGCAACTGCATGTTTTCCTTGCTTTGAGACTGGAGGCTCACTAGGGATCTGCCAGTCGAGGAAATCAGGTTTAGCTTCATGCTCCGTGCCGCTCTTGATGCGACCGGTGCCTGTTTGAGCTGGATAGGTCGGTTCTTGAATACGAGGATGTGTGCTGTTTTTAGAAATGCTTCCTGTAAGTCTGAAGCTAAACGTGCATCTGAGGTATTGATAAAACTAGAATTTCAAGAGCGGAGACACAGACAACTATTCAAAGTCTATGAGTACATGTGCATATCAAGTGAAACTACGAGAGTAAAACCGTACATGTTCTTGCTTAATGAATCATTTGAGTGGTATCTGAAGTTGCGCCTAGCTTGGGCACACTCCGTGATCCCTTGATATTGAGAAATGTAAATTGCTTAGTCATACCAGAAGACACAGTGGCGGAGTGGTTAACGCGCATCCCTGCTATAAACTACTGCTCCACAAGGGCTCTAAACCTTTGTAAGGATGTCTCCTCGGAGGCGCA
>JABSTB010000566.1:0-27519 GCA_013756995.1 Neonectria neomacrospora | reverse complement strand
CACGGGTCGGTCTTATAGACCTAGCCGCGGTCAGAGGCCGGCCCGGGACCAAGAGGTCCTGTTAGGGCAACATGAGGTTCATCAGGTCATTGAGGGGTCCGATGGGCTGTTGGGGTCCTGTCCCGGCGGTCTGACGGACCCGGGGCCCGGGGGTCAGGCAGTCCCGATCAGGCCTGCCTATCCGGGGCTTGTCAGGGTCCCCGGCAGCAGCCCGAACTCCGACTCTAGGGCCGGAATGCCGTCCTCAAGGTTATCCTATGATTTGACACACCCCTTCCTTACTACGCCTTACGAATACTCAACGCCAGGTACAGGCTCATCCACGTCTTCACTAGAAAACCCACAATGTCCAAGGTTGTTGCTCTCGGGCCCTTCGCCGTGTTTCTGCATTACGCCCCATTTCAAGGGAAGAAGTGGCGCTTCAGGCTGCGGGATACCGTTTGGATGGTGGCAAGCAGCGGCAATAGCCAAACTGCAACTTCCTGTGAGCGGAATTGCTGTTGGGAGACGGACAAATCCCGTGCCAGCCACAGCTGAAGCCATCAGCAATGACGCCATTATGACAAGGATGATTGCAGCAGGTGAATATCCACATGTGGTGAATAACGGCATGCTGTAGGTCTCTCGCTCGATGGCGACAACGAATAGGCTCTGAGACAAAAGCCAGTGGACCAAAATCGATGCGATGAGAAGTGGAATCCCCCAGCGATATGGGAGCTGTAGAAAATACCGAGATCCCTGATGTCCTCTGGGGTCAGCGGCAACACGTAATCCTCGTCGCTTGTGGCCGAAATCGCTCCATTCTCTGGCAGCTAGCATGGCGGTAAATATTCCGTTGTATTGGAAATAGAGAAGAGAAAAGCAAAGTTGTGGTATGTTCGCAACTACGACGGCTCGTATGACCATCATAAAACCCTCAAATTGAGATTCAAAGGATATGATAGCGGATTCAGTGGCCGTCCCCAAGCCCAAACTGAATAAGCTGGAAATATCGTGACTTCCGGGCAAGATCCGGATTCCCCATAAAAGGAGCGTTACTGCGGGAATCAGAGCTAATACGTATCTAGTAATCGGAATTAGTACAGGGACATCATAGAGTGATGTTGGAAAGCGATTCGGAACCTGGAAGCATTCGAAAAGGTGGAACTTATAAGAATAAACTCATAACCCAGCGGCGAAAGCTCACTGCTGCCGCCCAGCGCCGTCGCAATGGAGACCATGGACGGGGCCCAGTCCAGTCAATAGTGCGGTGAACATCATCCGATGATACTAAGCAACCTTCTGTGGAGAAACTATCGGGCGCAACAAGAAATGACTCAATCGCATCACCGAGGACTAGCAGAAGGCCCTGCGGAGGGCAGTATGCCGTATATAGAATGACGCAGACCTTGATAGCGTTGGCGATGATAAAAAAAAGCTGAGATGTATGTGCTGAAAAGCAATTTGCATTTCTGGTCCACCGGTTGGCTGAGACAGTACTTTGCCTGGTGCGTATCAAACGGTGACCATTGTTCGGCATTTTCTCTTACTGTTGATAATTTGTTGCGGCAGGGTATCTCACTGCATCCATCCTGGTGGGAACAGATCCATTCGTATAAATCCATGACGCAGTTTGGCTTTCTGTCTACTATGAAGGAAGATGTCGTCTCATAAATAGGGATACCCTCCAAAGAAGAGTTTGACTGTGGCTCAGTAACTATAATGAGGTCCTGATGAGACGTCTGGAAGGCTGTGGCGTAGGCGTCGATGCATTTAATTGAAGTCAACGTGTCGAGCTCCTCCTTTCTTGCAAGCTCCCATAGATTTTCGAGAACATCAACGGGATAGTTGGCGCTATTCTTTTCCCAGAAGACATCGCTTTTGTTCAAATCAGCGAATGGGACAGAAAATATCGAGACCTCCTCTGAGGATGCATCCGGGACCGAGTAAACACGGTAATTCACAACTGATAATGACGCGAAAACGACGGAGTTGTACCTGAAAATTGGTAAGCTTGCTGTGAGATAAAAATAAAGCGAAACCGGGTCCTACAATAAGTGCAACGGAACAGATGATAGAAGGAGAAGACACCAAAGGATAACCCTTATCCGTGGTATTTTAGATAAGTTGTGCACGCTGGGAACTCCAATATCTACCCATCTTCCAACTGAATGGGCATTTTGAACATCCTCCCGCGTAGGAGCTGACAGACACTGCATGCAGTTGTTGCTGGTGGCCAGTAAAAGGGAACTGAAAATGTTGATGAGCATATGGATTGCCGTGTTGGTTTTTTTCGTGCGGTCACAGGAGCCCTCTTGTAGAATTCTGAGGCCACTTTTTGTATCTCCAGAGCTGGTTTTGAACTCAGGTCTTGTGGTTGACCAGATGGTGACGGATAGGTTTGTTACGAGAACGAGGAACGAGGCAAGCGCGCTAATGGTGAGACTGAACTTCCATCCTGACAGCTTGGATGGCTTGACTTCACGCTTCAGAAGCTCGGGGCTCTCGGACGGCGGGGTGTCAAGTAGGCGGTTTGTTAATTCGATGTCTTGTGATGATCTCAAAGGTCGAAGGATGCCAAGATGCTCCTCACGATCCATATTCTCTTATCAGTGGGACAACGTTCGTGTCGGACAGAGAGTATTAGAACTGGTAATTAAAGCGGTAAGTAAACCGGGTATGAGAACTGGAATTCTACGGGGTCTTAAATCGATGGCCTCGACCATCAGCTCAAGAGATACATAAGCGAGGAAAGTAGGTCTTGGCAATGTCATGTACGACATGAGCTAGGTGGTGCTGTGCTTGCGCGGCCCCCAACCTCGTCGTCCCGAACAGGAGGCTTATTCGTCAAGGTTGAAGCTGTGCTACCACAATCGAAAAAGGCCTCAAAACAACAATCTAATCAAAGTTGCAGGTACTTGTATCATCTTCCAAGACGCAAAGGTTGCCTAAAAGGCAATGGGTGGGCGTCTCATTTTCGGGGACCCCGGGGTTCAGCCCTTCCGGGACCAATTTTGAGATCTGCAGAACCAATTACGCCTTGCCCATATCGCTTTCCTTCTCAAGAGGCTCGGCTCGCTGATGACCTCCCGCATAAGAAAGTCTCCGAATCCGAGGTGGCAAACGAATGTGCAGAAGCTTAACCCTCTATTATGAGGCTGCTGGTGGCGTTGAGTAACAGCAGCAAGCACAGCCCCACGCCATTACGCCAAACGAACATAGCCTTCGGGAGTCGATGAGCCTGGGAACGGTAATAATTGGCAAGGCAAGTCACTCTCGAGCACGTTCCTATCCTTTTTCACGACTGCCAGTAAAATATACGACCTTATGCAAAGCCTCCCGGTTACGAGAAATGCTGCGTCAACTGTATCATATAACATGTACTGTTCTAGTGTCCCCCAAAGCCCCCAAACAACTCGCTCTAGTGTCCCATAGGCTGGTTGGGGTGTCCCAGTGACGCTGCAGATCCGAGCCCCGGACCTCTGCCAAGAGGCCAACGCGTTGATACTCGCCAACAACTTCACTAGACTCCCTTAACAGCAACGCATAATCCGTCTCACGAACTTCGTGTGGGTGATCCTGGAACCGCGTAACACGAGCTATGGGCACACAAAGAACTTTGCCCCGGTTGGGTGGCTCTCCCTGATACTCGGCTTCGTCGTCGATGTAGAGTTGGGCAAAGCGCTCAAAATACGCGATATCAAGGCTAGCCGCTTGATCGCTGGAGGGTTTCGCCTGCACCTGAATCCTCCATGCGTAGGGTTTGACGTTTGGAACTTCCTTCCATGTTGAGCTCGATCCAGTAATGACACATTCAAACGCCCTCCCCGTGAGAGTGAGGATGCCGTTCTTGACATTTCCTGTCGGATCTGACGTCGCCGGTTCCACACTAGCAGTGATGCTAGTAGGGTATACCCTCTCAAGATATCCAGTAGTCTCCTCGAGGGTATTATCATTCAGGTCGCTCAAGGGGAAGATTGCAGCCCTGGAACTGAACGCCCAGGACCAGGAAGGGGCTTTGGCTGCTTGTGCTTTGTCGACCTTGCTCGCATTCGAACTATGACTTTCCACATACCGCTGCCAAAGTAAATCGAGAGGCAGCGAGTCCTCCCACAAACCAGCGAGGTATCGTACCTGACGCCTCGAAGCCATTTGCTTGGCCAATCCTGACAAGCCCGGTAGCCGATCCGAGTGGTAAGTAATGCTTAGCTTGGTATACCACCGTACAACATCGTGCCAAGTGCGGGTGAGTGTTGACTGATCACCCTTCAGGAGAGCTTCATAATGCGACACCTTGCTATACGGGCCTCGAAACTGTTGCGTGTCACTGGATTTCCCGTCAAAGTCCATGATGCCACATTCGCACTGAGTTTCCCTGCAGCATTCCCATATGAGCTCGTCAGTGCTGATATGAAGTACCCGAGGGGCAAGCAGTCTCTCCTGCAAGACCCATGCCCGATTCAGCAGTGGCCAGAGCTTGACAACGTCGTCTTGTCTACTAGTGATTCCAGGATGATGGATAGCGTCACGGGCGAAGACTTGATATGCCAGACCCTCAGAGGTGTGTCCCGATACGCTGAATACCTCCGGTATTGGGGCGTTGTATAGATCAAACGAACAGTTTGGCGAAGAGGTAGCAGCGATGGTCAGGAAAGATCCCTCGTAGATGTCGCACATCTTTGCCGATTCGCGAGCCCAGTCATCGCCATCGTCCTGAATGATGCAAAGTGAGTCAATCCAGATATAGCTAATCCCAAAGAACCGAGCGAAGTTGATAGCCATTTGGTATGTTCGTGGCAAGATACTGAATTCCATCGCTTTCAGGTGATCAGCAAGGTTGCCGAGCGTTGTTCGAATCGGCTGGTGTTCCCCCCAACAGTGGCTTAAACAAATGTACTGGGCTCGTGTCCCTCTTGTCTCAAACAGGCGAATTTGGTCATTATCAGACCCTAGGCTAAGCACACGTGAGGGCAATGCTGGTGTAGTATTTGCATCCCAGCACTTGTGGCTCGCGGTACAGCCATCCAGGAAGACCTGAGCCTTTTTGTACAAGTCGAGTGTTCTGGAATTTGTCACCCTAGATAATCTAGAAGGAGAAAACATGCCCCAAGGACAATGTGTTCCTATAGAGGCGGATGATTAGCAAGCGTCCCAGGAAATGACACCGGAAGAGAGGGAAACGAGATTATCCACTACAACCATCACGACAGTAGAATTCAAGGTTGCACCCCGATCGATTCGACCGCCAGGTATCGTCGACATCTCCGAACCCGCGCGCTGCCAAGGAAAAACCTGCGCCAGGTCGAAAAGTGATCCGAAATTTCCAGTTGCTCATATCTTTCTGGCCATGGAGCCGGCTGATAGCATCGTAGAAGATTTTGCATAGCTCACAAAATGAGTGTTCAAATGACGATAGCTTCAGGAGTTTTCTTGTGTCGTATTCAGTTATTGGGGACGAATTAGCGTAATCCACCAATGTAGAACAGTGGCGACAGAGAGAGGAGTGCGTCCCAGACTCTTCATCAGGATACAAGGACTCCTTGTCCTCGTCTGAACTGAGCATTGCGGCATATGCTGCGTCATCTGGGTCGTCATCTGAAGCAGAGAGTGACTCTCTGCGGACATAATCGTCATCAAGATCTGAGAGGGCTGTCGGCGAATCCATGTCAGCTCGGTGTTGCAACGGGCCGAGGATAATTTCTTCGAATGCGTCTTGATGGAAATTTGGGGGGTTGAGAGCATCGATCTGAGGGCTAATTAAACAACGCATTAGACATTCTCCGGGCGGAATAATATCTGTCCAGTCTGGTCAGATTTTGGGTCGCACATACTGTGCATCTCACATTCGCTACCCTGCAACGGAGATGATCAGGAACAGATTTTAATCTCCATACAACTTGGGATGTGAGAAGCCAAGCGTAAACAGTGCCGCTCCTAAGGTTCTTTCCCCATTGCTAACACCCCTACACACGGTATTCCCCCCCGAAGTTCATGTTCCTAGCTCCGCGACTGAATCTTCTGAGGATGAGGATGATGGAGATGGGGCGGTGGTTGTTGTGACGTCTGATTCTACTTTATTGGCATTTCTATATGTATGCAGGCTTTGCATTTTCCTTTATCATCGTTGCTTACCACCCTTTCCAAGGAATCCAAGCGTCGCGGACAATATTGTTCTCATCCGCGACAAAGTAGACGAAAAATGCCGCTGCAGTAATGCACGCATGGTTGCAGAACAGATTCACCCGTTGACCAACCTGGAAAACCTCGTCCACAGCTTGGCCCTTCTCTTCGGTCCCCAAGATGCCGTGCTCCTGCGACATTCGGACGACTCCCCATGCGGGGTGCCCCACGACTCGGCCAAAGCCCGAGTATGCGCTTGATTCTCGCGATAGTGAAATGACGCCGGCGTTGACGAGTGCCTCGTTTCGATCTGTGTAAACGCTGCAGACTTCGGTTGCCACGTAGCTGGCCTGGGCTGCTTCGGGCACCAACCCGGTTGACACCTGTTGGAGATCATTGCACGGGAAGTTACCTATTTGGATGGAGTGGTTAGCCCGAGCTCGGACGCATTCGTGCCATGTATCAACTCACCTGCATGTAGCTCTATCTTGATATTGGCCGGCACACCCGTCTTAAGGTTCTCCGCCACATGGGCGGTGGGTGTAGAGCCAATTGAGACGACAACTTCGCGGTCATCTGGAAGTAGCTTGGCGGCTTCGACAACGCTGGAGATCTCCAAGCCGAGCACATCCTCGGCCTCGTTGCGTGAACGGCCAGCATATGAGTGGCCGGCATGGCAATAGAATCCGTAGATGCGCACCGCCGAAGACGCCTCAGCGCGTTTCACCAAACGACGGAGAGCAGGGCTGTTGGTTGCGACGCCGGCTCGATGCGAACCTACGTCGAGCTTCACGAAGATGTCCCAAGGCACCTTCTCGCCGGCTTTTTCGAGATGAGCTATTTGCTGCTCATTGTCGACCATCAAGAGTATGCGTAGCGACTCTCTTAACTCAGTGAGCCTCGGCAGGATTCCTGGATAAATGGGTAGACCGTAAAGGCACTGACGCGATTGATTAGCTGTCGTTTCTTACGTAGAGATGCTGGTGTGCGGCAATTACTCACCTCATCCAAAATGCCCTCCTTGGCTAAGGGAAGGGCACCTCGAATTTCGGCTAGGGTTGACGCAACAATTCCCCTGTATTTGCCTCCCCCCAACATCAATCTCGTAACCTCAAGAGTCTACGTGGCCTGTTTAGCATCCATATTGGGGACATGAGAGATAATGAGAAAACTTACCTTGAGCGTCTTAACATGTGGCCTGAAGGAGATGCCGAGCTTCTCCACATCGCGATGAAGGTTCTCGATATTCTGCCTCAACACGGGCAAGTTGACGACAAAAGACGGCGTGGGGAGCTTAGACGTCGGTTTTCCAATGTAGGAGCTGTAGTTCTCTAGTGAATAGTCCATTGCGACGGTCAAAGTGATGGCGATTATTTGGGAATCTGGATCACGAGCGTGTTTGTTCTGGCATAAAGACGTCAGCGACTAGACTAATAAATGGACTTGAGGGGTCGCGGGTTTTGCGGGGCTCTCCGCGGCGCCGCGGTATTTGTAGCAGTGCGGGTCTTCAGAGTCCCATTTTTACCGCGGCGGCGTTCAGAAGATGAAGCCGAGCGATCACAATCGCTGTTGTCCAAACCATCTCGGTCAACGTTTGTGGAACCTCGATTGTTCCACTGCAGTGATAAAAGTGTACAATCATTGCCACTTGCATTTATTTGTTTGCCCTCTACGCCAACGTGATACATTCGACGTTGACCGGCGCTTCCTTGGAATGCCACTTGGCCGGAACGCAGTTCCGAGTGGGCTGGCGAGAAAATGGTTCTCGTACACGGCGTCGACCTCTGCAAAACTTCGTTTCGATGATGAAGACTGTCGCCGAGATGACCATATTCCAGCCGGACAGTAGATTCGAAATTTGCAGCGAGGTTTCTGACGCATCGATTCGTCTGTTCTCCAATGGGATCATCTAGTTTCAAGGTGCTGTCGGCCTCAGCAGCGAGTTGATCACTTACAAAGCTCTAGGTGGTAGTGAAAGAATCTTCACAGCTTAGCTCTATATCAGTGTAGGTAATTCTTTCTTTCATTGTTCATGTCCGCCTCAATGCAGCAACGGGCTTCGGCTTGAATGTGGAAGGTTCTAGGGATGTACGTCCCATCCAGCTCTGCAAGTCGACTTGATGCATATTCAAGATTGTAAGAAGGGCCTGAATGTGCTACCTGCTGCAGCAGAGAAAGTTGTGACTCGATCAAAAGATGCCTTCCTGGAATACTGTAGCGGCATATTTCTTGTCTCACTCAAAGGGTTCCTGAGTACTGCGCAGTAAACCGCCTCAATCAGAGATCAAGGTAACTATTAATGCGCACATACTAGCCCAGTTTCCACCCAGGATTGCTAGTACATTGCCGCCGCTGGTCGTTTCTTCTTAAACACGAGAATCGGGGCATCTTCTGACTGACCAATTGTCAACCACCGCGCAAAAAGGGCTCTGGCGGAAAAGTGTACCATTGGTTCGGGACCTAATCATGCCCGTGTATGTACTCCACTAGCATCGACGTCATAGCATCTAGCTCGTCTTAATCGTCAAATGACAACGACTGGAATATTCTGATGCGGTTGTAGATTTTGGTCCTTTACATCTTTGACCCTGGTGCAGTGCGGCCAACCGGGATTTTGTGTACCCGGCGCGTGTAGGAGAGGTGAGGGCATTTGATTCAGCCCGCCGGGTAGGACCGGCGCTCGCACATGCCACTGAGACTCAGAAGGAGATACAGAGAGGGGAAAACGTCACGAGTGCTACAGTCTTCATGTGTTGAAGTTCAAGTAATTGAGAACAGACTGCGGGAAAGATTTACGTTTGTTAGTATAATTACAAGTGAAATTTCTGCATTTGTCCAATCCGAGAACTTGCCCCCAAACCATGCTCAAACCGTTTCAATATACCTCTTGAACTCCCTATTTAGGAACGAATTAGCATGGCTCGCAGTACAAGCACCCTGGGGGCCGGGGAAACACTTACCAATCCGTCACTGCCTCACGCCAAACCCGTAGCTCATGGTGGCGGGAAACTGCAAACGCATCCACAAACTCATCGCCCATTATTTCTCGTGCCACGCTGTCTTCGGCCTCGAATCGCTCGAGGGCCTTTTCAAGGGTGTTGGGCAGGCGTTCTGCAGTCTCTCCCTTAGGCTGTTGCGCCGCAGGTGGAAGATTGATGGTCATCTTCCGCTGAACACCGCGCCAGCCAGCTTGGAAAATCGCATAGAGGGCGTAATGAGGGTGCAGGTCGGCGCCCGGAATCCGGATCTCGAACCTCGTTGCAGAGGGTTTGCAGATGGGCTGGGATACTAGCCGGATGCTGGACAATCGATCTTCCAGGCCCCAGCTAAGGGTAACGGGTGCCCAGTAATTCTCTATCAGTCGCTTATAAGAATTGATGTTTGGGGCAAGTAGTGGCATGATGTCCGGAAGGGCATCGATGAGGCCAGCAAGGAACGAACGGCCAGTGTCGGATAAGTGCACAATATCTGACCACGGGGTATCGGCATCTGCTACCTCCCTCGCGAACATGTTGTTCCCTTCGAGATCTGTGAGAGAGACGTGGATATGTCCAGAATTTCCTGGGAGTCCTTCCCTTGGCTTTGCCATGAAGCAAGGAGTCACACCGTGTTCGATACCGATGGACTTGGTCAACAGCCTGTAGAGATGGTCAGCTTGGGGCTCATATAGAATCGTGCAGCCACTGACTTGAACAGGGAAACATTATCTGCCATTCGGGCTACCGGGGATACCGTGAGAGCCTTTTGAAATAGTCAGTCTGCTGTCTGCGTTCAATTGAGCTGTACATGGCGACACTTACAGCCTCAAACACGCCAGGTCCGCTCTCTGTGTGCCAACCCTCGATGGGGCAACCCATTTCCAAACTACGGTCATAGGTATCATGGAAGAAATCCTTCGACATCAGCGGCCTGGAAACACTGTAGCCAAACATCCCTGATGTCAGAGGCCGTAAGGCGTCCGGACTATTTTTCTGCAGGAACGCGGCGAGGTTTTGTCGTCCATCGGTCCGTCCATAGCCGTCTTCGTGTGGGGTTTGGAAGTTCATGAACTCAAGCTCGACTGAATTTCTACTGCTTAGCGTCTAAATTCGTTCAAACCAATTTATTTCTTTTGGTTCACTTACCACCCGCATACCCCTTTGCCCCTGCCTTGGCCAGTGTCCTCTCCAGGGACATCATCATGCTTCGGCCATCGACGCAGACGGGGCTACCACTCTTCGAGAACCGCAGAAGAAACATGGGGATATGTCCTTCAAATGGAAGCCGCCGCATGGAAGCCAGGTCGATCTCGGCAGTCAAGTCTGGATAACCGCCGTTTGCGCTTGTGATGCTTGTTTCTGTTGTGTACAAGACGTCGTGCATGTCCCAGCCGAAGATGGCTGAGCTCATTCCAAACCCGCCCTTGAGACTGGCAAGGAACTTGTCCTTGGACATGATTTTTCCTCGGAGTACGCCATCAAAGTCGATTCCCGCTACCTTTACTTTTGAGTCGTCGATGAGGAGCTTCGACGTCATCTCCAACACCCCTGACTGACCATCGTCGTTCAATTTTTGAGAATGATCGACCTGGTGGTCCCCTGCCACGCCGTTGGTCAAAGCAGTGTGCATTGTGTTTGTTAAGTTCTGAGTGAAGGTCGAGAGAGGAATGGAAAGGATACGGGGGCTCAAATGCGATTCGAATAGGATCTGCCTGAAAGAAGTAGCTCCGAGTTACGTATTAAAGGGCCATGAGGAATTTAGGCCAACTGAATGGGATAGGTACATCTAAATCTCAAACGAACAACCGCGTCTTGCCCTCCACTACAGCGCGGAATAACTGGGGGCGATGTGGGAATTGACGATCGCGGAAAATGAAGCATGGAACCGCGCTTGGCCTCACACTTTTCCGCGGCCGCTACTCGGAGTAGCGCAAGAACCCGCACCTCAATGCAGCTTGGGTACTGGTGTCGAGGATAGCGTGGAAGAGAAATGCGTTACAGCCTTCCTCTTCCAGCAGTAGCTGCGGAACTGGCGTGTCACTGAGAATTGCGCAGCCAATTGGACATTGAGGGAAACGTGGGGAAATGGTCAACGCGTTCGCTTCTTCGACTCGGAACTGGGTATATTCTTCGGGCGTCAGAGGTCACAAGTGGAATTTACGTTACAATTGACTGTTGCATTCGAAGACGAAGTGTAAGCAGAACGTTATTACGAACGTCAACACATGGAGGTGTCGAGCCTCTCTGTCAACCTTCATCACACTCAAGATGACAGTAGATTAAAATGGCAAACGTTGATTCCTCAGTTCAAATCTGTTCTATGCATCTAAACCATTGAAAACAGCTTATGTCCTTACGCCTGAGCTTCCTTTACGTGGTAGCTCTTCAACTTGAGGAAGGCGTCAAACCCTCTCGGCCCCAGTGTGCACCCCAAGCCTGATTTCTTCCACCCAGTCCAAGCGAGATCCTGCGCAACAGTACGTTAGAAGACGTTATTGCAGCCAAAAATGTGAAGACTTACGGGGTTAGGATAGTCACAGCGGTTCACAAACACTGTTCCAGCATTGACCCGCTCAATCAGCTCCTCTGCACGAGCAATATCCTTCGTCCAGATGCTGGCCGTAAGCCCATAGTCAGTGTCATTCATAAGCTCAATGGCTTCGTCATCGCTGGAAACCTTTGCGACGGGGATTGCAGGACCGAATGTTTCTTCGCGCATGATGACCATGTCGTGGTTCACGTGTGTCAAGAGAAAAGGCGCCACGTAGTTGCCGTGCTGCGACGGGGATCGAAAGCTTGCATTCTCTGGCGTTGCGTCGACAGCACCCTTTGCCAACGCATCGTGGAGCTGAGCGTAGATTGCTTGCTGCGCGGCGCGAGAGACGACAGGGCCAACCATGGTCGACTCATCCAGAGGATCACCTAGTGTGTATCTGAACAATGGATCCTCAGTATAGGGACAGTGAAATCGAATGAACAGGGTACCGAGACTTACTGCTTGAGCTCCTCTTGGACTTCTCGCACAAATTCGTCATGGACGTCGGCATGCACATAGATGCGCTCAATTGCACAGCAGCTCTGCCCGGCATTGAACACGGCGCCATCAACAAGCTGCGCGGCCACATACTTGAGATCAGCATCTGGTCGAACATACGCAGGATCATTGCCTCCTAGCTCGAGGTTGACCGGAATTGTCTGCTGAGATGTAGCCTCTCGAATGGCCAGGCCACCCGCTGTCGAGCCAGTGAAGCTGACGCACTGCACCTCCGGCTGCTGCACCAGCTCGCGAAGCATGGCAGCATCACCGGACTGGATAACTTGGAGAACATGTTTTGGGAGCCCGGCCTCGAGGAATATTTCGGCGATCCGGTCGCCGACGAGGGGCGTCTGTGGTGACGGCTTGAGCACGACAGTGTTTCCAGCCAGAAGAGCTGGGATCAGCGCGTTGACGATGATGAGGTACGGAAACTGTCGGGGGATATGTGAGCTTTTAATCAGATCAATATGGAAACTTGAAGATATATCTCACGTTCCAGGCAAAGACGATGAGCGTAGGGCCAACGGGCACTTTCTTGATCCATCGCTTGAAGCCGCTCTCTGCGCGTCCCGGAAGCGGCGCCAGTGCTTCCTCAGCGATGTCGAGCAGGTAATCAGCTCGTTTCTGCATCGTCTCAATCTCCTTGTGGCTGTAGGCAATCGGCCTGCCCATTTGCTCAGACAGCTCGCGCCCAAGCTCCATCTTTCGCTGCTGAATCAAAGCTAGAGCCTTGA
Source organism: Neonectria neomacrospora (assembly GCA_013756995.1). Lineage (NCBI taxonomy): Eukaryota > Fungi > Ascomycota > Sordariomycetes > Hypocreales > Nectriaceae > Neonectria > Neonectria neomacrospora. The sequence continues at coordinate 14,671 of JABSTB010000566.1, read as the reverse complement.
CGACAACGGCTCGACGCTCTGCAAAGGGCGTATCCTTGAAGATGTGGAAGGCATCTTGAGACCGGCGAAGCACCACGCGGGCATCCTCAATTGTCGCCCCACGGACCTCGCACACGACTTTATTCGTCGAGGGGGAGATGGTCTTGATTTTGGCAGCCATGTTGGCAGCGCCTTGAAGCAAGAATCCGATAATTGAAGGGTAAGAGTGTGAAGAATGAAGAAGCAAGCACTAAGACTTGTTGACGAGCGAGCGAAACAATTACACAAGATCCAGATCGCAGAATTTTCTGCAGCGGACTAAGGGCTTTAAGCCTGTTGAAGGCAGTTCCGCATACTTCAAAGATTGGAGAGACCAGAAAGTGCGAAGCATCGCGGAATCTTCGACCTCCGGCGGACCGGGTCTGGTGGGTTTGATGCAACTCCCGAGGACTGCCACTTACAAGATCAGCTGGGATATGCGCCGCTCCGACCAACCACATCGCTACCGGAGCGCGGTCGTCTTCCTCCCAAATATCGCATTCCAGGCGCAATCATCCTCCACACCGTCACAGATGATGTTTTGGCGATTGGTAGTCTTGGCAGATAGCGCGATATTAGGACCCGCTGGCAATGCAGAAGCGCTTCAGATAGGCCAATGTGCGACAAGAAAATCCGCGCTCTTCACCGTCCCGTCCCGACATCTACGCGCAAACCGCGTCTGGCTGGCAGTCGCCCAGCCTCAGCACAAGGACAGAATATTCGTCTTACCCATCATCGATGAGTTGAAATAGATAAACGAGATGCCCTGATCTACAAAATACTTAATATTTGCTAGCCACCGCAAACCATTCCATCTTCACAAGCCACCATCTCGATCCCCAGCGCCGATCCAACTACCTCCTAACCCTTTCTACTTCGTCCAAATATTTTTTAAACAAAATACTACCTTCACCATGGTCAACCGACTTTCCGGAAAGAATGCCATCATTACAGGTGCCGCAGGGTGAGCCACCGGAATCCCCCAAGTGTCGCAAATGCATCTTTGTGCTAAAAACAGTTGCAGCGGGGTTGGTTTAGAGACCACAATCCTTATGCTTCAAGAGGGCGCTTCCGTTCTGATGACCGATGTCAACCCTACGGCCTTGGAGAAAGCTTTGGCAAAGGTGAACGCCGTCGTCCCTATGCGCGATGGCAAGGTTGAAACGAAAGTTGTCGACGTCTCCAAGGAAGCCGACATCGAGGCAGCTGTTAACGCCGTTGACGCGTGGGGTGGAGTAGACGTCATGTTCAACAATGCTGGTATCATGCACCCGAAGGATGGAGATGCAGAGGAGTGTCCCGATAGCATTTGGGACTTGACGATGAACATCAATGTCAAGGGCGTTTGGTACGGGTCCAAGCATGCTGTGCGGTCGCTGCGAAAGCATGGCAAGGCCAAAGGCAGCATCATCAACACGGCGAGCATGGTCGCTATTGTTGGTGCCGCTACGCCTCAGCTTGCGTACACAGCTAGCAAGGGCGCCGTATTGTCACTCACTCGCGAGCTCGCTATCGTCCATGCCAGAGAAGGTGGGTTACGTCACCCCGATGGGTGCTGAACGTCGTCTAACACGTCTAGGTTATCGATTCAACTCATTGTGCCCTGCGCCCTTGAAGTTAGTTCCCCTCTTCCGTGTCTTTAAACAATTACATTGACCGTATCTAGCACACCAATGCTCCAGGAGTTCCTGGACGACGATAAGCCCAAGCGGTTCCGCCGCGAAGTCCACTTCCCCACCGGACGATTCGGAGAGGCCATCGAGCAGGCTTACGCTGCCGTCTTCTTGGCTAGTGATGAAAGCAGCTTCGTCAATGCCACCGACTTTGTTGTCGATGGAGGGTTGACCAAGGCATATGTGACGCCTGAGGGCCCAGCCACCGCGGCTCCCAAGAACCAGGCGAATTAAGATGAATAACCCAGCAGATGAGAAAGATAAATAGCTTTTGATAGTGTCAATCAGAACCTATGCCAAGTATTTAACTGTCCAAGCAAAAGCTCATGCAAAGGATATCCAGACTTGGTTGTCCCGCATGACCCGCCAAATAGTCCATGGGCTTTGCTGGCCACTAGGTAAGGCCCAAATATGTTCAAGCAGAGTAGACGTCGCCCGGATGTTTCCAAGCCCAATCATCAAAAACATGATATCTAAATGCGCCCGTAACTCGCTTCTTCGGTCCTCATCTGCGACGCACGACCCAATCACACCCAGCGCCCAACAGAGACTTGTATTGATGCGGGACGTAGCGGGCAATTGCCTGAGATACTCAAAGGCCTGGTCGATAGAATTCTCAACTGTTCGGTGGAGTGGTCCCCCCACCTCCTGGTTCCCCGTAAGGGAGGTGAGAAGGTAGAGATGAATTGCTTGCTTGAAGATTTCGCCGCAGAGTGCCACGTCACTCCCCAGGAGAGATGAGGGCTGAAACGAAAGGATTCTCACTTGCAAGGTGGAAAACACAAGAAAGTCATCGTTTGTCGGAGGTTTAGGCTCCGTATCAGGGTCTCGTAGCTGTTGGCCAAACCTGAAGACTTGTGGAAGCAGGAGAAGGAGTTCGAGCCAGCCTCCGCAGAGTTGGCCGACGTAGCCCGTCTCTACCAATCGCTCCCCTTGTCGCTCTAATTCAGAACTCAGGAATGGGGTGGAACCGGATGCTGGGTCCATAGATATCATGCTGATGGATGCGGTGTATACGTAGTACTCGACGATGAAGTCCTTGAGGTCGTGTGGGATCGTATTAGATTCCATTAATAGGCTGGTCAAGAGTGGTCCAGCGCCTTTGATATGATCAAATACGATTCCCTGGGCGTCTCCTTTTGCAGTCTAGTTATCCATGTTAGAAACGGAATACGACACTGATAACTTATGAAGCGTGGAGGACAGACCTCAGTAAAACACATGATCAAAGCACCAACCACAATCCACAAAGGATTGGTCTCTTTGCCATCAACGTAATCCTGTATTGACTTTCGGAACAACCGCAGAGATTTGTTGTAGTAGCCATGGGCAATGTCCAATTGTGTATTGTCTTCCATTGCTCGATGCGCAGCGCTCTGGCAAAGGACGAGATCCAGTATCAGCCTATTCGCAAAGGAAAGCGGGACTAGCTGCGACACGAACGGATTCACATGCGTTGATCCATTCCCCATGCTCAAGGCTGTTCGTGAAAGATAGTGGCTCAGAAGCTCGAATGATGGCCCATCTTGGCAAGGGAATGGAGAGATAGTCCGTGGAACCGACTCCCAGCCGTCTTGGCCGTCTTGGGAAGTCGGAGAGGATAATTGTACCGGCACCAAGGAATCAGCGGCTTCCTCGATCACGTGGAGATCCATCGAAATTTCGGCATCGTTTTCGTCTTCGTCGTTACAGTCGAATGGCAGTGTGTTGGGAAGAATAGTCCGGAGAGGGGTGACCCGGAACTCGTCAAGCGATGGCGAGCGCGAGACGTGGGAAATTGGGCAGGACGGCGTTTCGGCGCAATTGCTGTCGTCGACGACGATATTTTCCATTGTTGGGCTCATTACTTCGTCGCAAGCAGCGCTCTCGGATGCCGGAGTAGCTTGTGGCGAGCCCGAGCAAATTATGGTGTCTGGACACGGCGTGGCGGCGCTGGCGATGGTCTCATGGTCTACCAGTGGCCTCTTGGACAATTGGGCCTTTCTCGTATTTTGCATCGATGTCGGCCAGCGGCAATTGAGCTTGTTGCGCTTGCAGCCGGAGCAAAGAGGCTTGACTTCGTCACATTTCTTCTTGCGGCCTCGACAGGTGAAGCAGCCGGTCTTGACCCTGAATATGGGCGGGCGGCGGGCGGCATACGGCCTCAAGTGTGGCCTGGTACTCATAGTATCGGATTGTTGACGGTTTGGGAGCTCTGTTTGATTGAAAATGAAGATAGATGAACTTGGCGGGGACAGGATCCGGGATGACGGATGTCACCAGGGTTGGCACTGATTTGCGGAGTAGTAATTTGTCTAGACCATATCTTGCTTAGGCCACCCAGGCGTTATCGCCAGGCGGAAGGTTGCAGATAAGTCTATACTCTGAAGGTAGTGGAGAAATCTCAAGGATTAAGTGTTACTGTACCCTTATTTATCACTTAGATATTGTTACTTGCCACTTAAATTGATTTTCTGGTGAAAGCATTCTTTGACGGAGTTAGTTGGATGTGTTTAAGAGGATCAACCATCCTCTAATCCTGCACAGTTCGAATCAACCATTGCCAAGCGATGAGGGTTAACAATGACCGTCTATGTAGACAATAAAATGGCTGGTAATACATCACTTGAATTGCTTTCGATCCAGAGCAAGATAATAGCTCGCCGTGTCGCGATTCCCATGCTTTTTCGGCTCTTATCTCTCTAACATCGTCTGGCCAGACAACAGATGCGGCTAGAGGCTAGTCTAGATGAGGAGTGCTGAGGGGCGAATGTGACTGCGCGCAATGTGTTTTAATTGGTCTAAATCATTGACTGGCGTAGAACAGCACGACATAGCCTCCTTCTCTTGGATTTAATCAAGTAGTGTAGATGGATGGGAATAAGAAGGTGATTCGAAAAAAGCTTCAATTTGTGAACTAGCTTCGCTCACTTCTGTTGGGAGCTAATTTAGTGATATCTTGCCGTATCCCGGCTGCTACAGTAGCTTCCAGGTTGTTCAGCTGATTGACGCTGGGATTCTCAGCCCCGGGCTCCGATGTGGCATTAATACTGGAGTACATCGTATGGATTGCCTAATGCGACACAGCTGACGGGCTTACGCCATGGGCTAATCAATGCACGGGCAAGAATGCCGGCATTCATGAGCCGGTAATCCCGTCGATCTGGTTCTCATTCGTCATGGCGAAGCCGAGTGCCGATCGAGGAAGAAAGTATCTGTTGTGTTGAGCGAATCTGCGCAAGCTCCCCGCCTAGTCTCGTCTCCTCGACGCCTCCAGAAGAAATATACGGATAACTGTCAGCTGATGCTAGACCATGCGGCAGGGCGGGGCCCCATCGTAGATATATAAAGAGGACGAGGCTTCCAACGATTCAGTTCTTCAAGCGTGTCCAACCATCCAACCTTAGTATTCCAAACATGTGCATCTATTACGGTTCCAAATGGCTGAAGAAGCGCGAGGGGAAGGAAGAAGCCCAGGAAGAAGCCCAGGAGTCTACTACACCCCTCGAGCAGACTCCTACTCAGCCCACTACGGCTTCGACGCCTCCACAAGCTGTCAATTCCAAACCCAAGGTGAGCTATATCAACACGTCCCAGCCTGTCCGTTCTACCGTCCTCTAACAAATGCTCCAAAAGTAAACAACTCGCACCACTCCCGTCGCCCAGACACCTGCACCCACCATCTTCAATCCTACCACAATATAGAACGCGGCAATCATGTCCGTCATCGACGGCACAATCATTCCAAAGGGCGAACATAAGAAGTCCCCTGACCACGAAGCAAGGAAAGGCGATGGTGGCGGCGGAGAAGAGTATTTGCACAGCGACGCAGGTTGCAGCAGCGAAGCGGAGGTGGTGGTTGCAAAGATTACTATAATAATGATTAGTGTGAGATACCTTCATTTCAATAGCGCCGATATCCATATACAGCAGTTCTTATAAAAACATCGCCGAGTTTCGGCTCCTTTGCTTGTTCATTCGCCATTCCGTCCCTTGCTGATAAAGAAACGGCATGGGAGACGAACGAGTGTGGGGCCGTTGTCTGTTCACACGGAAGCCAACACGAATCCCCCATCGTCTCGTTTGGCTTGGAAACCCGTAGCTTCTACCCTTCCTAACTATTTGAATGATTATTTTTGCTGTTTTATACTGTAGTTCAACGGGTGTGGGTTATTGTTGACAGGCCTATTACCCGAAACTTTCATCAGGCAGTGTCAGTATGTGATCAGCGAGGACTTATTCTGACTAATTTGGGTGGGTTTTCCATCGGCCATCGGTTTCTCAGAGTCACTCAGTATTTCGTTGAGTCAAATATACAAAAAGCCAATACTACGCATTACCATGGCCACCTCCCTCCAGCTCAACCTCTCCAATCTAGCCGACGAAGAACGCGAGAAAGGTATAATCAGCGTCCTGCAAACCCTGGTTGACGACCTACTTTATCCTGCGGCCGCTGCACAAACTATTGATAACATCATCGTCACCGACTGCCAAGAGGCTTACACATCCTACATACTGATCCAAAATGCACAGACCGACGGAAACATATTAGCTGGCTCTCAGCCGCCGGATGGCAAAAGTTCTTGTGAGACTATCTGGGAAAGGCAGCGATGGTTCTTGGTCCCTGGCCAGGACACGGATTCGGACTAAACAAGAAGGAAGAGATACTATATTGGTACGATTGTTGGAATTTTACATTATCGTAGCTCTACTGGGGACCTTTACCTATCTTTTCTGAATTTTGAGCTGTCTTTTTATGCCTCCTCGCCTCACTTTTACTCTTTATGTACTCTGTGATCGTAGTCCGATGTAGATCAGCATTAAAGAAGCCTGGAAGATCTTGGGTATTCGTACATACTTAATTTCCTCGATCTGCCCCTTACTAGCGGCTGTCGAAAAAGAAAATTACCAAGTTATGAACAGAGAATTGCTGAACAGACTATGCCCAGTAACTACATTCTGCGTCTCTGGACACCTCAACCTAGTTTCATTTCTGAAAAAGGTATGACCAGCACTTGCAGCCCTTTACTTACATCCATGGCTTCATACAGCCTTTTGACAAGACCTTAATGGGTCATTTGGAACCGAAACGACTTTTGGGACTCATCGCCAGTTCGTAGACATTATCTTCAACGGGCGTAGACCGCTTCAGACAAGCGTGCCACGGCAAAAGCACCTTGAATAGGTCCTAGCTACGAAAATTTCTGTAACATGTGCTGTTTTTGTCCTCGTTCTTTGCGTGGTAATAATGATACTTCATAGCTTGCGATGCTGACAACACGTATTGATAGTTATGTGGATTTGTCTGCTTTATAAAGCAACACTGTTTCCAAAGCAGCACACCAAATTTGATATTCATATCTCCATAGGCTCCGCTCTTGCAGCATCCGCGTTCAAAATAAACTTGAGGTCCTGAGGCTGTGTCAGTGTGAGAAGGAGAAGGAGCTAAGTTCACCACCTACCTTAAATTTCTCTTCCGTGTCACCAGTCTCCGTATCAAGCGCGAATGCTGTTAGTTTTCTCTTCTTCTTCTGCAAACCAACGATGCTCTATCTATGTTAGTACAATGTTTCGAACAAAGGAACAAAAACATGTGTCCGAGAAACATACCTCCTCCACTGTACCCCTCATTATGTAGCGGAAAATGGTCACCTCTCTTGTTTGGCCCATTCGCAAGGCTCGAGCCACCGCTTGCTCCTCTACTGAGAGATTCCACTGTGGTTCAACAATGTGGACAACGTTAGCAGCGGTGAGATTCAATCTATCCGGATGTTAGCCCCAAAAATTGTGTTGTTTGGTGTCCGGAAATGTGTTACCCCACCGCCCCCGTCTCGATGGACATAAGGAGAACGGTCACTTGAGGATCCTCTTTGAAGGCATTCAGAATCTTAGATCTCTCTGAATACCCGGTTCGCCCATCCACGTGGGCAAACTGAAACCGAGATATAGTGAACATTTGCTTCAGAAGATCTAGGGTGGACGTCCAGTACGAAAACACGATGCTAGACCAATTAACGTAAGATCTTATTTGTTGGGATCACTTACTGTTTGCAACTTGAGTCAGAACTTGCAATGTTCCCAACAACAGCCGCGAGTTTTGTCGAGAGAGATACTGGCGCATCCTCAGGGATTTCGGCGGGTATCTCGAAATCGGGCACAGGGCTTCGACAATCGGAACTGGGGCTCGATAACTGGAGCTGTCGGCTGCAGTCAGGACAAAAAGAAACAGATTCCAGTAGGATCAAATCGTCTTCGGATATGTCCGAACATCTTTCGCATTCAGTAGTGGACCCCTTTGGAGCAAGGTACGTCGACCCTACTGCGGGTGCAGACAGAGAACCCCGGTTGCAAAGCATGCGCATTCTCAATATGGCAGTGAACAGAATATTGTACTTCCGGATGTTGCTGCCTTTGCTGATGAGGTCATCGATGTCGCCTCTTGTTTTCTCAAGAATGCTCTCATAGAGCATTTGTTCTTGAAACGAAAAGGTCAGCAGCATCACTTTCTCCGAGTACCTAGGAAGTTTGAGATGCTCTTCCGTTCGCCTGAGGCAATAAGCCCTGAGATAAGCTCTAAAAGGCTTTGCAAAATCTGGACCTCCTTGAGACAGCGGCCCGATAATATGTTTCTGAAACTCGGCTTTCTTCGTGAAGGGCGAAAGCTGGAGAAACGTAGCCAGAGAGGCAATCTCATCCAGCTTGTTCTGAACTGGAGTGCCGGTCACACACCATCTTCGAGTAGTCTCTAGACTTGAGATTGCACGGAATTGCTTTGAGGCTGAATTCTTAATCTAGTGCGCTGAGTTTTAACATTAGTTAGGTCGGCTAGGCTTCGCGGAGTTGACATACCTTCGTCCAAGACTATGCGAAACCATTCCAATGAGCCGAGAACTCTCAGACCATTCTTATCTGCAACGACTGTTGCATATGTGGTTAGAACCACGTTCGCTGATGTCAAAGATTCCCCGTCGATTGCTCGCCGAGGCCCATGAAAGACGTCGTAGTTCAAAGCTCCCGTATAGAAGTGCCTGTAAGGTCAAAAATGATGAAGGAGAACGCGAACAAGAGAATCTCACCTTTTGATCTCTGAAATCCAATTCTCGATGAGCTCTAGAAATTATTATTAGCTTCGGCAGTTTGGAGGTCTACGAGCACGCACGAGCAGACGGAACAACTACCAGAGTCGCTTTTGTGTGAACCCTTCCCTTCTGTTTCGACTTTCCTGAAGAAGCACGAAGCCTTTCATGATGTGAGTGTTCTTCTGAAAGTGAATGAAGGATCGCCGTGAGAATAGTAAGGGTTTTTCCCAGGCCCATCGCATCGGCGATTATGCCACCGTAGTACCTCGGCCGAGAATGATTGCAACTACAGTCCCGTCATTAATCAGACAAAAACGGACATTTGGTTAGAAATGATTAGGTTTTACATGGTCAGAGTCGTGGCAAGAAGCTTGTCTTGTAGTTCTTGGCTTACGGTTTCAGTTTCTCGTTGCAAAATGAACCGCACGCCTTCTTCTTGATATCTAAGTTTTGTCAAAGGGCGTTCTCGTAGGACTTAAAGGGGTTCAGTCAACACACTTACCTCTTCAAGGTAGTAACGAGCTCTAGAGGGGTGTGAAACTCTTCCGTAGCTGCCACGTCTGACAACGAATCAAGAATACTCCAGATTTCAGCAGATATTTTAGCCTTTCCTTCCGGCGAAGGACTAACGCCCATTCCGACGAAAGAGGACATGTCGTCATCTTCGCCAGGAAAGTGGAAGACTTGCGGGTTGTGATATTGGACGCCTGGTTTGAGCGCCCGTGGGTGCTGTAGGTAACCGGACACTTTTGAAAGCCGCGCACCTACCTTAGGTGCATCGTCCTTTGGACCAAAGATGTTGATAGAAACAGGAAAGGACTTCAACCGTACTACTGTACCTCTTTTTTGACGCTTTAATAATAGGCTGCACTCAACCAAGGCTTCAAAGCGGAGATGGTCTATTTCCTTCAGTGCAGCCAGCCTGTCGATGGTTGCCATGTCTAAGACTGCGAATTCGGGGCAGGAACTAGTCTCAAGAATGAAGTCATCCTCACTGCATCTGACCGAAAAAGTGTGGAATGGCTGGGTAGTTGAACTGGACAAATCCTTTCTTGCTTTGACACTGCACAAGAAGGCCGCTTCTCCATCATCTAGCTGCTTCATCTGTTATAGTCTGCAACTTATTAGTAATGGAAGTTCAAGACTTACTGCTCCGTAGCAGATTTCTTGGATGGATTCGTCGGGAACTGGTTCGGCTGTGAAGCTAAGAAGTGCCTTGGAAGGACCCTTGGTCGGTCTCCATTCGTCTTCGATCTGTTCTTCAACAGCCCAATGTGGCCGTTTCGAAGCCATGGTTATGCAAGAAGAGGCTTGCCGCGTAAAGTCTCTCTTGTTGCTTATGGGATTGATATCTTGAAATCCGACTTCAGAAAGAGGACCGTACACGTCATCAATTAAATCGAGGCTGGCGGGTAACAGTGATGTTTGATTTGCGGAGCGACGCATGCATGCCCGGCCTAAAAAAAAACGCCATGAAATTTGCAGGCACAGCCTTGACTCCTTGTAGCCCACAGCCTGAATTGTTAGTCTGTGTACTTCGTACGTGCATTAAGGCAATGCGGCTCAGTCTGCCTTACCCCTCTTTGTTCAAGTCTGCCCTTCAATCCGCGTTTTGATTACCCTGGCAGCCTAACTTGCCACCTTTGCGTGATCTGTTCTCCCCAGCTATTTGGCTCTTTCCCTCATCTCCTTTCAGACCCTGGACTCTGCTAAAGCCAATATCGATCAGACAGTCAAGCAAAATGACTAGTCTAGATCCTGACAGCTTTAGAAGAGCCCTCAAGAGGTTCACAGCATCTCTTGACCCGTCCCTGCAGCAGCAATTTTCCGCTTGCACTCTGGAACAAGTCCATCAAACGATACGCGATATCTAGCATGAGCAACTCAGAGGGAGACTTCGCGCCATGAATCGACTCCAAGGTTTCATCGAGGCCATGGAACAGTTCAGCAAGGTCATTGAGGTTTTTCTGAACGTCAACGAATTTGTTTGTTTCATCTGGGTATATAAAGTTATCAAGGTTCTAAGCCATTTTTCTAACTCCTGTCAGGGACCGATCAAGTTTCTTCTTACCGTAAGTTGTCAAATCTAGAAGATGAAGCTATAACCCGCGAGTGCTCAATCTGCAGCAGGTAACTAGAACCTACCTGGATATCTTTGACAGGTTACTTGATGCCTACTCTCAAATCGGCGATGCCATTCCCGGCCTGCTGTACTATAGAGCTACGTTTGAGAAGCATCCGCCGTTAGCCGCTGTGCTCGAGGACTATTACTCGGACGTGTTGAACTTCCACAGAGAAGCCATCCTAGTTTTTGGGCGACCGAGTGGGAGATATCTACTCCACCGTCCAAATGTCCAAGTGCTTACCTTTCGCAGCTTGGAAAAGAGTGTTCTCCGCAACGTGGAAAACCTTTGAGACCAGGTTTGAACCCATCTTGCAGAGTCTCATGCGGCGGAGGCAATTGCTCGAAAGCGAGAAGACTTCTGCATCCCTAGACGCGATTAAAAACCTTCGTGAAGAAATTGCTACCGTCCACAAGGAGCAAAGGGCCAAGACCGCAAGCGAAGATCTTGAAAGGCATCGGCTTCGGATACACGAAATAAAAAACAAACTCGAAGGCCCTAACTATGAACTTGATCAGGAGATTTCAACAAAGAACAGGAACGGCAACTGATCTGGGCAGTGGATCTTTCGCGACGCTACTTTTCAATCATGGGTGGACAAGGACTTCAATAGTCACAAGATCTTATACATCAATGGTATACCAGGAGCGGGTAAGATGCATGTCATTTCAACCCATTTTGGAACCTACTAATACTGAGTGGTGTAGGCAAGACAACCTTGATGTTAACAGTGATTGAAAAACTTCTCCACGAAAAACGTGCCCCCGATGGGCAGTGTTTTGTCGGATATTTTTACTTTAAATATCGATAGAACGATATGCACAACTGACTTTTGCGTGCCCTTTTCGAGCAAATTCTCACCCAAAATCCAGCCCTCTCCAGTCATGTCGTTGATGAGGTTTCGTAGCTAGAAGGAGTCAATCTAAGAACTACTGTAAAACTCGAGACTTTAGTTAAAACTTCTCTAGAGAGTTACAAACTTTCCTACTTAGTTTTGGATAGTCTAGATGAGTGCACGAAGGGGGAGATAGAGAAATCTGTTCAGTGGTTTCTATTACTTGTTGACAATGAGCCGCAAATTCCAGACCATTCGTTCCGGATTCTTTTCTCAGGTCAACGGGACGGTGTACTTGACAAATAGCTCACTTAGCAATTAGAAATTTGCTTAGAAATATCTGCTTATTTGGAGGATATATGTTACTACTGTTAGGAATTTTGCGTGTGGATCAAGACTAAGTTCTTCACGCCGTCGTCGTGCGAGGAAGGCCATGATATGGAATAGGAAATATTCACCCTTGTCACTTGTGAGGCATAAGGTAATCTAGTGTAGCTTAAGGTTATTATAATTCGCTAATATGAATTCTACTTAGGAATGTTTCTCTATGCCTGAGTGGTATTGGAAAATCTCCTAGGTTAAATAAGACTCTCTTGTTTGAGGTGAGAAATCCAAGGAGATGTTTTTCCGCGTGGACTCGAAAATGCGTAAGCCTTGGTTTAATTTCTTCTGCACACGATACGATATTTACAAAGCCTATTTTAGATATAACAGAGTGATTACCCGTATCCTGGAAGACTCGTCGCCAGCAGAACGCGAGGATGCGATCAAAGTGCTTGGTTTAGTAGTCCACGCAAGAAGAACCCTTCATTGGAGAGAAGTCCAGGCCTTCTTGTGTATTAACCCAGTGGAAGGAGAGATCGACTATGACGAACGCCTTATAGTTAGCGGCAAGGAACTTTGCGGCTCTCTCGTTGATACGCACCAAGTCTCAAGCGACATTTCAGGCTCGGAGCATTCTATTCGGATTGTGCACGAGTCAGCTCGGAAGTGAGTCATTACTATCTTTAAGGTGAACTACACTCACAATCTTGGAACAGCTATCTACTTTCGAAGCAACCCTTTGATTTGGGCTCGGAAGGTCTCAAGCTCTCGGTGTTTTGCTGCCGATATCTCACGTCTGGGCCATTCGTGCTGGGGATTAATCCCCAAGAAGTTGTATCACACGCCCTCAAAGGATACTACGCTCTTCAAGACTATGCCGTTCAGTTCTGGTACGACCATGCTCGGGCTTGTGTAGTGCAGGTTTCTGACACTTCAGATAAAGTTCAAATCTGCGAAGTGGTTGACGTAGTTAAAGACTGCCTCAAGTTGTACTGCCTTTAAAGTTAGATGCGATGGACTTATGTCCCAAACGAGAACTCAGAGGTAATCGAAGCGCTCAACCGCCTCCCGGCCAACGGTCGTGATCGAAACGCGTTTCTAAATGTTGAACTACGAACTACTCTGATCCGTCAACAAATCGAAACCCTGCGGACAAACGCAACTACCGTTGGTGCGCAAGAGCAGGCATTTAACCTCTTTCACGGACTCAAACCAAAACTGAAATGTTCCAAGCCATGGTGCGACTTCTTTGTGGTGGGCTTCGATACTGTGCAAGAACGCCAACGACATGTTGACTAGCATGATCTCCCATTCGCCTGCAACCTAGAAAATTGTCTCGCGGCTTGCATAGGGTATGATTCCCAGTTAGCGCTAGATAATCATCGAAGAACCTGGCATTATATAACGAGTGAGCTAATTCGGTTCCCAAAGCGTAGGCAAAAGAAACACCTTAGCATATGGCCGGCTGTTGAGAGTGGGGATGCAGAAGCTGTTGCATCTTTTTTAGACGCAGGGCATCTTCCCAACCAACGACAAGTGAAACCACCAGGTCTCACTGCTCTGGGCTTAGCTGCTAAGCATGGTCATTTTGACACCTGCAAATTGCTGCTCCATGCGGGTGCAGACCCACTTGACCGTTCTTCTGTGGAAAGCTCTGCTCCGCTCACTCCGCTACAACAAAGTATAGTGAATGGACACCTGGAAGTGGCTAGGCTTCTCCTCCAATATGCAACTCATCAAGCAGTAGAGCAATGGAGAGCTGACGCGATTTTCAGCACAGTTTGTAGTAGCGGTCGCAAGGATATCGTTAAATTGTTTGTAGTCTCTGGAGGGCTGTTTTCCGATCCCCTTTCCAAAGACACGTCCAGGAAAACCCGCTTCTTGCAAACTGCCGCCCTCAGCGGAAACCTAGAAGTGGTCAAATTGCTCTTAGAAAGCGGATGGGATGACGGGGCAAACATGAACACCGTCAGACTGCTAATGCAGGAATACAATGGAGCCACTTCAGACCGGATCATTGAAATGCTTCTGTCCACCAGAAAGCCTGAAAGTCAAAGCGATGACTGGATCGTTGCATACCTAGACCCTCGCCGGGTTTCAGCAGCAAGAATGATCCTCTCTTACCCGAATCTTCGGCTCAGCGTCGCTGGTTTAGAGACTGTTCGACGGAAGGTAAGAGAATTGGGCTGGAACGATGTTTCAGTTATCCTGGAAGGGATTTTGGGACACGAAAACGACAGACATGCGGGCTTATATACCATGATAGTATGTGTATTAACTCCTTCTTTTTATTCTATAAGCCTCAGATAGAGCCTGCGCTTTTTATGCTGAACTTTAGTGCTAACTCGTCTTTTAAGCAAGGTATCCCAGCCAAGGTTACAAGGAGGCAGTTCAAACTAGTATAATATACCTACTTTTTCCTTTCTATTAGAGTGGGTACCCACAGCTTCACCACGACCCCAACTTAGCTACCATGATCTTTTAATATACATATCACTATACACAAGGATCTCTATAGTGAAGCCGAGGTCCTCAACTTCAGTACTTTCATCGTTAAGAAGCAGGCAGCAGCCAAATATAGCTAGATGCACTATTCAGATAGTGCTAATCACTATACAGCTAGTGTGACGGTCGGGTCTA
>JABSTB010000564.1:0-44919 GCA_013756995.1 Neonectria neomacrospora | reverse complement strand
GGCGAGTACATGCCCGTGATGGAGCGGCTGATGGACGAAGGGATGCCGGAGATGGAGGTCAAGTGGTTGGCGGGTGGGTTGCTGGATGCGGCGTTCGACACGTCGAGCGCGGCCGTCATGAACTTCATCGTGGCCATGGCGGGACACCCGGAGGTGTTGGCGAGGGCCCGGGACGAGGTGGCGGTTGTGTGTGAGGGGAGGGTTCCTGGGGGGGAGGACGTGGCCAAGCTGCCGTACTTGAAGGCGTGTATGATGGAGGTGAGTCTGACCTTTCCCCTGTTTTCCACGCTTGTGTTAGGGGCTGCTTGTTGGTTGGTTCCGCAACTTGTGGGGATTCGGAGGCTGACGAGGCGCATTGCGTACGTGTCGTATAGATGCTGCGATGGAGACCGGCAACACCGCTGGGTCTGCCGCACGTCACGGAATCGGACGACGTATACAAGGGGTACGTGATCCCGCGGGGCACCAACGTGGTCGTCAACGCGTACGGGCTGCTGCACGACCCGACAGTGCACCAGGACCCGGACAAGTTCGACCCGTCGCGGTACCTGGACGCGGGCGCGCAGGGCGACGAGCGGCTGCGGAGCACGTGGGTGTTCGGGGCGGGGCGGCGCAAGTGCCTGGGCGAGCAGTACACGATGCAGGCGCTGCTGACGGTGCTGGCCAAGGCGGTATGGGCGCTGGAGATGGCGCTGCCGCCGGGGACGGACCTGAGCGTCGAGGGCGGCTTCGACGGCGGGTTGATGATGAAGCCGCGGGAGGGGATGGTCGTGGAGATGAGGGTGTGGGAGGGGAGGAGAAGGGGTGTGGAGGAGGACTGCGAGAGGGGAGAGGGGGAGCTGAAGAGGATGTTGGGGGGAGAGTAGAGGGAGTGGTGGTGATGGTTTTCTTGGTGTTGTGTTTGTGTGTTGTTGATGTAAGTCAGATTGATGTATTTGATAAGTGTTTTCGTTTCATGCGCATTAAAAGTACTACTCAGAATGTCTAGTCTTAGCTAGTTCAAGTTTTGCTTTCAGCCTGCTCTATCCGCAGCGTTGTCAATGAGCCAAGATATCTGGGAGGATTGATGATGATGGGTAGGGTACTATGACGATGTAAGTAAGCATCGCAGACAAGCATTGGAGCTGCGGTCATGATGCACTTGGCCACAGCCACGAGGAATAAACGGGAATAGCAAGAGACGATCCTTGATAGATGGATCACATTACAGCAACAATTGACGATCGAGGAAGCACCAACAGCGTCATATCCCAGCATGTGGTTGGTTCTCCCGATGCCGAAATCCGTCGCAGGACGGTTTTGTGTCGCAGTGGCGCTGAGGCAGTGTCTTGGCTCTGCGGCACAGACCACCAGGCGGCACGCGCGTCCATCCGCCGCACCTTCGCACTTGGCGCCTTCCCCGCGGTTGCGATTTTGGGGGCGCGCGAGCACGAGGCCGAAGGCGCGAGGCGGGCGCGAAGTCACTCCCGAATGGAGGCGCATGTGGCGCTCCCCACTCGGGATGACTTTGGGCCCGGTACACACGCCCTGTTAGCGATTATGCGGTGTTTATTGTGGATGCAGTATCTAAGTCGTCGTACCTCCGGGTGGAGTCCCGGTCGGGGGGACAGGGCGCCGCAGTGCAGATTCACAGGCGGCCGTTTCGAGGCGGAAGGATTGGCGAGTGTTGGATATGAGGTGGTGATAAATAGATGAGCGGCTCCCGGCTTGGAATGAAGTTTGGAACATCACCGCCATCAGCATCAACATCTTCACAGTACATTGACTCACTCACAACAACACCAACACCAACACCAACCCTCAAGCCAAAGCCCCAACTACAACCTCGACCCGCAGCTTTCACAACACCAATACCAGCATCACCAAAACCTCATCCACTTACACAACCACCACCAACCTCCAACCACAACTCCACCAGAACTCCACCAAAATGTCTGCCACTTTTCAATCCCAGACCATCGCCTTCATCGGCGGCTCAGGCGGCTGCGGCCTCTCCTCCCTCAAGCTCGCCGTCGCCGCCGGCCACACCTGCATCGCCCTCTGCCGCACCCCGGCCAAGCTCGAGGCCGTCTTCCCCAACTGCCCCGCCAACCTCATCATCCGCCAGGGCAACGCCCACGACGCCGACTCCGTGGCCGCGTGCCTGACCCACCCCGCCGACGCCTCCCGCCTCGTCGACTCCATCAGCTTCACAATCGGCGGGCTGTTCAACCCCAAGAACTTCACCATCGACGACCCGGACGTGTGCAAGAAGGGCATCACCTGCCTGCTGCAGGCCCTCAACACGCTCCGCCGCGCCGGCGCCCAGGGCAACCCGCTCATCGCGGCCATCAGCTCCACCGGCATCTCCAACCACGCCCGCGACGTGCCGCTGGCCTTTGTGCCCTTCTACCACTACGGGCTCAGCGTGCCCCACGCCGACAAGAAGGTCCTGGAGGAGCGCCTGGTCGAGTGCTCCGAGCGCTGGGTCGCCGTCCGGCCCAGCTTCCTGGTCGACGGCGGCAAGCCCGACCGCAAGATCCGCGTCGGCATCGAGGACCCGCACAAGGGCGTCGAGAAGAAGGAGGTCGGCTACACAATCTCCCGCGAGGACGTCGGCCGCTGGATGTACGAGAACCTGCTCGCCGCCGACTGCACCCAGTACAACGGCAAGGCTGTGTCTATTACCTGGTAGAGGCTGTCTTTGTTGCCTGAGGGGGAGTTACTTATATCCTGGGTTGGTACATATGCTTGCGTGCTCATTCGCTTTTGTTCAACTACAGTGCAGGGGTTTCGGGAGCAAAGGGAGCGTTTAGACTGTTTCGTGATAGGCGATGGATTTCTTACTTAGACGACCTTACATGCGCATACGAATATGAGATTGACCTTCATCAACGTTCCTCATTCTGTTCTAAAAAATCTAATCGTGATGCCCTTGGAAGCTTCTATACTGACAGGTAGAAATAGCTCTGTTGTTAAAACAACCTTCATCCAGTATTCCGTCTCATCTTACTGTAGGATGACGGGTGGAATAGCACTTGGCCTAAAAAGCTCACACGAGAATCCATCTCATCTCACCAGGCCTGCAATTATAGCTTATTTCGGATCCGTGAGACGCTAGCAAATCTGACAGATACGAGACATTAGACAAGCACCCACCTGCATAGTTGCTGACGTGTGGACACGGCTAGTCGAGGTCCATCGCATCTGACGAGCCTCGGCCTGCTGACCCAGGGCCCGACCCAACACCAGCATCCGTCGCCCGCCGGATCCCCAGAACCTTCTCGAGGAAGACGGCCGCCTCTTCCATACCCGTCGGCGAGTTGAACCAGTGTCCTCCGTCGGAGTACTCGCGCCATGTGACGTCGGCGCCGAAACCCGTCAGCGTGTCGCGCAGGGTTCGGCCGTGGCGGACCAGCACGAGCGGGTCGTCGACGCAGTGCTCCAGCAGCATCGGCGTGTTGCGCAAGACATCGGCGTGGACGGGCACGTCATCGAGCTGGAGGATGTCGCGGGTGTCGGCGAGGCTGCGGCCGGGGAAGGGCATCCTCGCCGAGAAGCTGAGGAAGGCGGCCAGGCGGCGGGAGAGCGCATCGTCGCCGGGGACGTCGAGGCTCAGCAGCGTGTGCACGCCCACGGCCGAGCCCTGGCTGATGCCCGCCAGCACGATGCGATCCCAGCGGCCGTCCAGCGCAGCCGCCTCCCTCTCGACGACGCGGCGGACGCGCGCGACGCTGGCCCGCAGGCCGGGTGCCTGGAGGAGCTCGCGGTCGGCGAAGTCGGCGACGTTCCAGATGTCGAACCACTGGCAGGACCGCTCGCCGGGCTTGGCGGGCTCGGGCTCGGGGAAGACCCAGCGCAGCGATGGGAAGGCCTCGCCGAGGGAGCAGCCGCGGGCGTCGGGGGAGTAGCGGAGGGAGCGGGCGAAGTTGCTGGGCGAGTCACCGCGGCCGTGGAGGAAGACGACGGTGTGGGTGTGAGGGAGGGTTGGCGGGATGGTGAAGCTGTTGATGTTTGGGTCCATGGTGTCACGATGTCACGACTGGTATTGACGGAGGAGGAGACAAGAGATGCACTGCTGGAAGGTGGCTTTACGTGTGGTTAGGTAGTTTAGAGTAAAGCAGACGAGTATTATCTCATGGTTGAGTTGATGCTGAGTGCCTTATGGACTTGATATTGGAATGTCAGTGGTGGTTTGCTGAGGACTGTGGATGCCTGATGGCTGCCTGCAGAGTGTGTCCATGTCAAGGCTTCGAGATTGCAGTTATTAACTGCCTTACAGAATTTAATAATCAGACCCGGGGCAGTTGAAAGACAATCGCATGTTCAATGCCGTTTGAAGAGTATTCACAGCCATGGACAAGGCCAAGAGTGAGTACTATCATGTGGTGTCCCAGCTTGGTGACGGTGTAGAGAGAGTATCGACCGTAGTTGAGTGCTAGAGCCCCACAAAGTCCTAGACCGGCAAAACCGGTCGGCTTACTTGACAGCGGCTAATGGGACGCCGGGAGAATGACCGAGCACAAGGCAATTAGCGGTCGGCTCAGGTCCGTATGAGTGCGACCGACTGCGAGGAGCCGGGGACCACCGGCCAAACCTAACACCCATGTTTCGACTAGCAGCCTGAAGGATTTGCCATAACGTCACACACCGAATCCTGTGCCTGGCTAATTAATGGAAGGGACGTGCTCCTCCTGGGAAGTCGCCGTGTTTGACATAGACTCTCTGTCGTTCTGGGCAATGCGTATAAATGACTGGGGCATCTAAGTGAGAACAAACCATGGCCAATGGGAAGAAGGCGCAGCGCAAGGAGTGTTTTGAGGTTGATGAGTGTCTGTTTCCAAGTGTCCGCCACCAACAGAGCCTCGCAGTGTATGCCTCTCTCACTCAACAGGTGACTCTAGTAACGGATGACTCTCAACGGATGACTCCCGCAACGGACGACAAACCAAACACCAACCAAACTCATGGAACACGCAGGGTCGAAACGATGCGGCTTTCTCCTGTCCCCCTTCACCACTAACCTTAAAACCCTAAAAAAGGCCTCAAAACGGCCGTCCATGATCCATGTATCATACCTGTCACCACCGATCCAATCCTCCTCCAATCTCGTCCCGCCGTTCTGCAGATCCCAAACCCGCCGCACAGCAGCCGCCGATCCCTCCCCTGGAATGGACCCCGCAGCCCCAGCGGCAGCTCCAGGCCCCGCAGCGCCAACGACTGGCCCGGAGGCCCCTGTAAGGCTGGCGCCCCGCAAGCGCCACGGGGGGGCCCTGGGGAGTACAGAAACCCAATTGCTGCGCTGGAGGCTTCGCAGTTTGGACTGGGTGGGTTTTTCGTCCATTCACCATCCTTCCAGCGTCAAACAGAAGGACAACGGGAAACCGACCTATCAGTGTCAAATCGCCAGCTGCTGTTGGCCGGCGTGAAGCCGCTGCACTTTGTAGCCATTGGCCTTGAGCGAATCCCCCTTGTTTCGTTTCCCTTTCGCCTCGCGCCCAGGCTGTCTCTCAAACACTCAGACAAACGCCTCCAGAGCCCAGCCGAAAGGAAAATCTCGAGCCCCTGCGTTGGATCCATCCTGTCAGCGGGCTTCACTCTGTCTGCACTTTGCACCTCGCACCTCGCACCTTTCGCCTCGGACTCTCGCCCTCGTACATTCTGGGGCTGTCAGCTTGCGCACATTCCTACGTAGCAAAACCGTCAGTGGTCGCCGATGCAAACGAGATTGGATGACAACGGGTGCACCTGCGGCCTGCACAGCCTGCGCCACGGGACTCCATTGGCAGGTGTCTTTGCGGGTTCGTTCCTGGGGGCCAAATGCAGGCCTGAACAAGCGGGTGAGACGCATCCATGAATGCAGCCCCTTACAAAGCAGTCAGCAAATGGGCTCGTTTTTCCAGGCTTGGCTCGCACTTTGTTTGCCGTTTGCTTTATTTTGGGCCCGCCGTAGGCTGCCTGCGCCTCGCTCTGCCTCGCCCGGGACATGTACTGCCCGTGCCAAAGCACGGTTGGCGAATACTTGCCCAAACCCTGAACATACTGCGGACAGGGGGTTGTTTTATTCTGGTCGTCCCGTGTTCCAGTGAATTGGTCCGTCACTACAGTGAACACTATGCACTGTCCCTGTTCCTGATCCTCTGTTGCTCAGTTCTCTTTGATCATTTCTTGGTTTGCTCCTCTTTTGCAAGGACCCTTGCACCCTTGTTCGTTGTTCACCTTCCCTTCCCCCAGCCCTGAATCAGCTTTGGCGTGAGGCTTAGGTATCTATATATTCTCACGGGCCTCCCTCCAGGGATTGGTCTCACTGCCTCAGTCAGATCAGATCCCCGACACTCCTAGTCTACACCACCACCACCACTACTACTATTAAGACTCTCTTTCCGTCAGAGGTTTCTTCCATTCTACTTCCATTCTATTTCCTTTCTATCTTCTCGTGCATCACATCGCATCCCATCGCCACCAACGTCGATCTACTACCTACTAGACACCAAAGCAACAAGACCACCACTACTACTAGCAACAACGCTGCCAAAGAGCAACATCCAACTTCATCATGAAGTTTTCAGCCTTTGGCCTCGCGGCCGCTCTCGCCGCTACTTCCTCGGCCTTGCCTGGTGCCCTGCGCCGCGCCAACGACTACTCCTCAGCCGCCGCCCGAATCCTCATGGGCCACAACGGTCACATCTACATCGCCGACTACCTTGCGGAATCCAATGAGTTCAAGATGACGCTCAAGGAGAAGTCCCTCGGCGTCCCGTCGTGGATGGCCTTTACTGCCCCTAACCGTCTTTACGCCGTCGACGAGTTCTCGGCTGCGTTATACTACTACGAGCTTGATCTGGACTCCAACAAGCTCGAGAAGAAGGTCGGCCGCAATGGCAGCCTGGGCGTCGTGCATCTCGAATTCAACCACGACAAGACCCGGCTGATCGGCTCCGCGTACGGCAACGGCACCGTCGACGTGTGGAACATCGAGGACGGTGGCCTGGAGCTGGTCAACACCATTGAGTCGGACGGGAAGCTGGGCCCCAACAAGGAGCGCCAGGCCGCGGCGCATCCTCACCAGGCCAACATTGACCCTACGGGTCGCTACTTCGCCGTCAACGACCTCGGCACTGACTCCATCCTCATCATCGACTCCAAGGACGACGACTACAAGAAGATCAGCTCCGTCCGTGTCGAGCCCGCCGGCTGCGGCCCCCGCCACGGCGTCTTCTACCCGCGCGGCGGCGACGATGCCACCCACTACATGGTCGTCTGCGAGATCACCAACCAGGTGCTCGTCTTCTCCGTCAAGTACACCACCGAGGGCCTGCGCTTCAAGCAGACCCAGACCCTGTCGACCTTTGGCGACGCCTTCCCTCCTGCCAATGCCACCACCGCCGCCGCTGGCGAGATCGCCCTGACCCCCAACAACCAGGACGTCTACATCTCCAACCGCGTGACCGGCAACAAGACCGACTCCATCGCCCACTTCAAGGTCAGGCGCTCCAAGTGCGGCGCCACCACCCTCGAGTTCGCAGACACCGTCTCCTCCGGCGGTCTGCTGCCGCGCATGTTCAGCCTGAGCACCGACGCCGAGACCGTCTTCTCCGCCAACCAGGACGGCAAGTACGGGCTCGCCGCCATTGACATCGGCCGCAACGGCAAGCTGGGCGACACGCCTCTGGCCACCCTTGACAACTCCGTCTTCGGCGACGTGGGCTTCGGGCCTCAGTTTGTCCAGCAGATTGTCTAAGCCAGGCATCTTCTTCTTTCTTGTACTTTGTAATTGTGCAGCTTATTCCCTTGGTTTTCATTTGGCGTTTTCAAGGCATGGAAACTTTGCATAGACTCTGAGGCCACCTCATTCATCTTGGGTTGGAATGGATCAGAAAGTCGAGATTGGGAAATACCATTATTGTGCATAGGAATTAGAGAAAACTTGTGTATATCTCGAGAACAATGTGCCCCTTGCATGTGATGTGATGTATCTTTGTGACTGGCGTAAGTTGGTGTGGGATGTGGTGCATGAAATGGTCTCTCACTTACATGGTAGTCAAGTCACACCTCACTCACTCACTCACTACCCTCTCACTTGTAGTCCTGCGTCTTAGATTTTGCTAAAGCGCGACCTATGCTCTAATAATGATACTCTAAAGCAGCATACCAACCATGTGACGCAGTACCCCGAGATTTTCTCGTCTTAGTTGGTCTATAGTGCCGTGATTCCTAGTATACTTGTCTTTCTTTCTTTCTTTCTTTCCTGCCGGCCTAAACGCTTTCATTTTGTTAATCCGAACTCGAGTCACTCGCCAACCCGGCCCCTCCCCTCCCCGACGTGTCCTCCAGGGACTTCTGCAAATCCTGATACTCGGCTTCCAGCTGTTCCGGATCTGCACACTTCTGCGCCGTCTCAAAGTCGATCAGCATCGCCTCGTTGTCCTCCCGGATCAGGAAGTTGTGCTTGTTGATGTCGCAGTGCTTGATCCCCAGCGCGTGTAGCCGTTCCAGGCTGCGCTGGCACGCCGCCAGGTCCCTCGGCTCCGCCGCCCGCACGCCCGCAATCTCCTCGAGCAGGAACCCGATCACCCGCCCGTCCTCGTGGATGTGCCCCAGGAACTCGGGCCCGACGCCCTGGCCGTGGATCCACTCGTACGACGTCGTCTCGGCCGCGAAGTACGGGATCTCCCACGGGAACTGCGCGAACTTGGCCAGCACCGGCCGGTCGAAGCGCGGGTGCGTCACGCGGTGCAGCGTCTGCCGCACGCGCTCGACCCGGACGAGCTCCAGGTGGTCGACGATGGTGTCGTGCCACACGTTCCCAATCCCCGGGAGCGCGCTCTTGCTGAGATTGCCGAAGCCCAGGCTCCCCGTGCGCGCATCCTTGCCCACGCGGCCCTCGTTCCAGTCGCCCTCCGGGAACGCCGGCAGCAGCGGGATGAGGACGGGCGCGAATGCCCGGTCGTCCTGCGGCAGGCTGCCGGGCGAGACGCTCACGTACTTGACGTGCCGGCCGTCGACGAGGAAGCGGTACTGGCCGTCGTCGCCGTCGTCCGGGTCCACCAGCGCCGCGAGGAGCTCGACGTTGCTGTTAGCCGTCGCCATGTTTCTGGCATCCGTGGGGAACGGTTCTGGCTGCTCTCTCGCGTGTGTAGATGGGGCCCGCTCTTCGCAAACAGTCCGCGTTTGAAGGCCCAGAGAGGGAGAGAGAACGAAGCTCTGAAAGGGGGAAATCCGAGCAGCAGATAAAGTAATAAAACACGCGCTGGAGAGCTCGATAGCGGCGCCGTTGGTGAGATCGTCTGAGGCGGCGGCCCACGTGGGGGTTGGCTAGCGGCTGTTCATCCGAGATAGCCACGTGTAGCGTACAGTAGCTCTCGTTGATGGCACGATGGACGGGACGAAAGGGTGCGAGTTCATTGTTGAAGGGCGTTCTGCGAGCGCGAGCGGCAGAGCTGTTTCTCGGCTATCTCTTTTGCGATCCAGGGGCCCTGTCATCATTCCACCCGGAAGCATGTTGGCGCTCCGAATGTAACCTATCGAAAGGTGGGGAAGTGGCAGTCTGACGACTTCTGGTCCGCTTTGCTGGAGTCGGCGCGTAGCAAGATGTCAAGCTGGTCTCTTTCGACGTTGGCTTAGTTGGAGCTTTGCAGCGTCGTCATTTTCGATGGTGTTATGCTTAGTGGATTGCTTTCCTTAGGTTGAGCTCGTTTTATCCCCCGTGTAAGTCGCGATTCTTTCTATCGCTAAAATAGGAACAGCGCTGGGGCCGAATGACGTGGGAGCCATGCACGCGACGTTCATCCCAAGAGCAGTGACAAACAGCCGATAAGCGGGAGCTAGCATGCCAATGACCTCTAGTTATGTTCTGCAGATGCAGGAGTATTGCGCCAATGAGGTTTCTCACACAGACAAGGAACCAAGGGAAAGTGATAAAACGACTACAAAGGTCACCGAACTACAGCCCTAATTACTGGGTGTAATAAAACACACAAACTACCAATTTATTTTTATAGGTAAACGAACCTAGCAGCAGAAGCCTTTCGAGCAGGACCTGCTATTTGACGTAAGTCACAAGGTCTTGCATAGCACTCGGCTGTGGAGACAGTAATTCGTAAGTCAATTCTAAGCGACATCAGGGACAAAGCAGGATGATGAGAAGACTGTCACCACAACATGTTTAAGTAACAGAGCTGGTTCGTACCTTCGAGACAAAGAGAAGCGACACAGAGAAATGAATAATAGCAAGCGACACACCCTTTGATGAGTTGACTTAAATATCGCCGAAACCGATAGCTGCTTGCTTCAACATGGAGGGTCCTTCAAAAGCGGCTTTCGGTAACGACTGACACACTCGGCCTTTGACAACAAGAATACTGCGTGCGACTAACGTAATCTGGATTTATGGAATGAGTAGTCCTGTGCCCAGCTGGCTACACCAATCACGACTCATTGCACCGCTCGCCACTTCCAGATAGGAACTGTCTGTAATTACCACCCTGCGCATAATCAGCTGCTTCACAGTATTTATATAATTCATTGCTAGAAGTGAGAGCGCTGGCTTTCCTATCGACAACTTTGAGGGAGCTATGATGATAAACCACATCTTTAAAGTACATGTAGTTATAGCTCTTAATGCGTGAAGTAAGAGAGGAGAACTTGATTTAGACGTTAATGAGGCAGCCCTTGTTAGAGCTAATCCGTTGCTAGCCGAGGAGGCACCTAACTCGTTAACGCCGGCGATGAAGGTATACGCGAAGGAGATATTGTCCGCCTGAATACGCCAAGCCAACCGCTGGGGATGCTGCCAGGGATCGACCGATCAATGTGACTGTTGCAGTATCTGGCGCATGCCGAAAGACCTAAGTGATGACTGGCGACTTGTCATTTGTGATCATCTCTTGGTGGATCTGGACAAGGACCCAACCACCAACGGTGTCATTCACATGCAGTGCGCAAGCGAAAACTGGCTTCCGCACCACAGCCACAAGACAAGCATCGGATGTCCTACTACAGCAACATGGAGCCGGACGAGTTGCTGGTATTTCGGAACACAGACTCGGAGGGCAAACGATCCCGTAAGAATCACGCAACAGGCGTTTCATTGAGCCCAAAGTATCCAGTCTTCCATTGTTAGGTCACGAGCTTTAAAAAATCAGCGACTTACATGGCCTTCTTTATTCCCTCAAGGTCAGCGGAAATGCATCACAATTGACGTGATGTGTTTTGAGCTTGCCCTCGGATATCCATACCTGCTGCGCCTTCATAAACATTAGGCACAGCATGCAGGATGTTCTCTCTGGTTAATTATAGCGACGCTCAGCGACATATCGGGGCTGACAGTCTCTTCAACAAACATAAACCCAGCCCCTTTGCGTGATAAAATATCGTCTAGGCACTTCCACTTTGGAACCACCACTCGTTCTGTTTGCTGGTTGGTAGGTGCACGAGTGTTTGAAAGGAGACAATCGGGACGCGACGTGTTGTCCCGATGAGTCTCGACTCGGAACTCGGCACGCCAGCCGCAGGACGATTTGCAACTTTTTCCAGTTATTATTTTTTGGCCCACAGACAGGCAGTGCAAATTGGTCGTTTTTCGAGGCAATGCATGCTGTCCTAGATGGAACCAACAACCGACAACCGACAACCAACAGCCTCGGCCAACACTGGTACTACAAGTGGCTAGACCAATACATGTGGCATGCTTCGTGCCTGGCTGGAACATCTCTGCTCGGCATTTTTCTTCCGGCACGGCCGATACCTAGTCCAAGCTATCGTACCATAATGTTTACGGTTATTCAAGCGAGCCGTAATTGCCTCGAAGTAAAGAGATGCTAAGTACAAAGAGGAAGCAGTCGCCTCCCTGTGCTTGAATGGGATACCATCATCACTCTATCATTCAAAACTTTGCCTTGTTTGGTTCCCCTGACATCAACTACAATGGGAAGATTGCCGCTGCTGCTGCTTGTCCTACTAATAGACATCTGTGCAGTCATCATTCGAATTGCATCGGGAAGATGGTCAACTACGGCAAAATTGGGTCTGCTCTCCTCGCACTTTGCTTTATTGGGCGAAGTTGCGCGTTCGCTGAGCGAGGAGCTCAGGCAGTGAGCTACACCCCCATCGTTGACCAATGGGCCGAGGGCTCCAACCTTACCGTTACCTTCGACCTCATCCATGCCGACTACGCGTCGCTTCACAATGGGACTCGCGCTCTGACCGAGCGTACAGCCATCTCGGTGAATTCATGGGCGAGCCTCGTTACCGCTGCAGGTACCACTGTTCTAGCGGCAGATTCTGCCATCAACATCTACGAGAGCATCGCCGACGCCATCAAGAGCAAATCGAACTCGAACTCTTGCTCTATGATTATCGGCACCGATACCGATGGCATTCATATTGAAGGTTTCGCCTATGAAGCCACGACGAGCGGCTCTAACTGCAGGACCACGGCTGAGAAGAAGACTATCCTTGCAGCCGTAAAGAAGTGTGCCAACCACCTACACTCAAACGGTGCTGTTCGTGGTTGCTGCAAGTTCTCTCATGGTGGCACTTGGACTGGCCATCTGCGTCTTACTGGCGACCCGAGGATATTCCCGATACATTCGGTGAACTGTTAGTCGTTGGAAAGCTTGGATGATGGAATTGATTGGTTATTGGTGGCTGTTTTTGTGTCGGGGGATTTGGACTTCTGGGGTGCAATGATAGTAGGATCATACATATGTCGACTGCACTTCCCACTTGGAGCAACCGCCCGTCTAGCTTAGCTGGAAGGGCGCGCTTTTGTCTTCATTGAACTTCATATGTCTGCTTTGACCTATGAGCGTTTTTTCGTCTTGAATTGTTGACCAACCTGTCGCAGCAGCTTCTTCTATGTCCCGCACAGCGACGGAAGTATATCACCACCAAGTCCGCTTACGCCGCGGGGTCTGTCCAGCACTGGTCGACACGAGCACTACGGCAGTTAGAACGAAGAATAACATTCACCCTGTCGATGCTTCTATTGTTTCGCCGCTCACAGTGAGCCCCCAACATGGCACCCATCCCCCCTGCAACCGGACCCGGCGACGGCGTCGCACCGAGAGACGAACAGGTCGACGCACGCGTGCATCAGTGTGTGATGGACTCCGTGGACCCGTGGATTATGGTGTTGCTCGAGTGGCCACGAGCTGTCGGCCCCGCGTCGCCTCGATGGTCGCTTGATGCGTTGTCCGCCAGCCCTGGTGCGACGTCGCCGACGTTGACTCGTCGGCCGAATTCCTCTTTCCTCTTTGCCCTCGGGCATCAGATATCAAGGTCGATGCCGGCGTCAGTCAGGCTCGTCAGCCTGCAGCTTTGCCTCTTTCTGTTTCTGTTTCTCTTGCCCCATCCCGCCGCGTCTCGTTTATCTTGTCTCGTCTCCTGCGGCATGTCGCGCAGCCATTGTCGGTACTCTTGTCGCCCTGTGCCGGTGTCCCGCTCGGGGCGCTCATGTTCACTTTGGCTTGCGCGACGCAGTGCCACCCGATATACACTCAAGTCGTCGCTGAGACGGCTACTTGCTTAGACTAAATGTGTCTCCGTAGAAAATATGATCAAGCTGTCGCCTTTCTCTCACTCACTCTCTCTCTATCATCCATCCAGCACTCGTCAACTTCCCCCACCCCGTCATCCCGTCATCCCGCCATCCCGTCCACCTCTCCCGATCCGGTCACTGCTCGCCTCGGCCAGGTTGATTGGAACCGGGACTCCGTCTTCCCCGTGTCGTTCATTGGACATGCCGTCCATTCCCAGGTGCTGATACGCCGGCTACCCCGAGGCCACACGCACCACCTCACGCCCGCGGCCACTACAGCAATCCACTCGTCTGGTTGCATATGCACCTATCTCTCCATCGATGCACAATAGTTGCTCAACCTCGCATTCTCTCACGCCATGCATCCTCGCCGCTGTCCTCACAGCCTTTGTCCTAGCCCTTGCGTGGTTAAATAGGTATCCCCTCTCTCCTGGGACTCTCCAAGTGGACCGGAAGCCCGTTCTTTGCATCTGCATCCAGGGTTCTCCATGCGTCCTGTCCTTGCGCTTTCCTACCTGTCATGCTCTCCATTCCACGTTTTCCCCATGTGATTGAGTCCATCCCCTCTGCCCTTTGTTAACCTCCCCCTTCAACCCAGACTAGAGTGTGGATGTATATCCCATCTCTTAACCACCGTCTTCGGGTCTCCGCGACGCAGGAACGTCTTAGCACGGGGACCCACGCCGACAACCACCCGTCTCACTCTGATTTCGGTTCTGTACACTGTCGTCTGGGATTGAGCCCGTTCCGTTTCTGTACTGAAACCAGGAGCGCAGAGCACAGAACTGTTCAGAGGAGGCAATTCTCTAACAACCCAGCTGAAAACAACAACATCAAGATCGGCCTCATTGTCGGCATCCTTCTCGCTGCCTTCCTCGCCGTCGTCGTCGCTTTCTTTTACTTCTACGGCCGCTCTATCAGATTTACCAAGAAGAGGAGACGCCATCATCGAAGACACAAGTCATCCGGCAGCAAGAGCTCCAGAAGCTCTGACGGTGGCCCACCGCCGCCACGACCTCCGCCTCCACGATCAGCACCACCCCCTTCTCCTCCTCCCCCTCGCTCTCCATCTCCAGCTCCCCCGGCAAAAGAGCAACCCGCAGACGGATAGGGCAGCTGTGCCAGTCTCCATGTTCCATCTGGGGGCTTGACGTGTTACGATAGGTACCTCCATCTCCCCATAGTGTGCCTCATTGCTGTACATGGCTGACCCTTCAGTGGGCTTTTTTCTTTCTTTTTCTTTTCTTGCACATCTTTGGCCATGTATTACCAACAAGTTGTTTTGAGATACGATATTGAGTAAGTAAGCGGGCTGTTATTTGATTTCATGGGTAGAGGCTGGTGTGGTCTTTGGAAAGACATTTTGTAGGCTTGAGTCAACTGCTTTCTACAGTCATCTGTTACGTTTCCTCCATGCAGTTTGTCGTGTAGCTCAACTACACCATCCAAGTGCCAAGTTCCCAGTACTCTATTTCACTAGTTCGAATTCTTCAGCTGCCTTTGAAACTCTTCAATCTCTTAGGCCATCTCTCGTCACCCTTCAAGGTGACGGCCGTGTTGAGTATGATGATGACGCCCTGGTTGCATTGATCCTGTGCGGTTCGAAGGCATCTGGCTTCTAAGAGTACCACCCATCTTCCACTTCGTCCAGTCCCAGCCATTGTTCCCGTGTCTTACCCCTAAGGTATCCTGCGGTGCGTCCATGTCGTTGGCAGGCTGTCTGTGAACGGGCTCTGGGCGAGAAATCCAAGATTCGGGAGTCTCTAGGATTATACCGGGTTGTTGGGCAGCCCAGTCCTCCGCCATCGTAGCTTCGTTCGGTTGATGGCGTCGCTCCTCGTAATGGGAGTGATGATGACGGTGGTGGCAATGCTGATGGACGTGAGCATTGTGGTCATGTCGATGCTCCCGAGTACTCCTTTGAGAATGCTGTTGGGAATGCGCATGCTCGTGGGTGTGGCGACGGCATTGGTGACGAACACGGTTCCTTTTCCTTGGCTTCTTTGAGCGCTTTCGCCTGGGCTTGTTCTTTTTCCTCCCCAGCAGCATCCAGGCTAGTATTCCCAGGATTGCAAACAAGAAAGTCAGGCCAACCGCCAGTCCCACTGTCCCAGAGCCCGATGACCGTCGGTATATCTGGGAGGAAGATCTTGGGTCGAAAATGTTTGGAGTGTTTCGTACAGAGGTGGCCCGAGGTGGGTGGGATCGTCTATAGACGGTTGTCGGATTGTAAGAATACCCACTGCGGGACGATGGGACATGCTCAGGATCTCGAGACCTGGTTCGAATTCTATCAGGGGTAACAAGGACATCGTTTCTCGAAAAGTTAGTGGGTGGCATCTTTACTTGTCGACTTTCTAGCAGTTGAGTTCAGTCAAAGAGCATTGATCTCGACACAAAGGCCTGTACGGCAGAAGCACACGATCTCTATATACTCCGAACTTCACAAACTCCTGCAGCATCGCCTACCTCGCTAGGACTATTCTTTGTCTCTCCGGTTTTACACCCATGATTGACTCGCCGGCACCCATTGATGAAGGGGAGGAAACAGGCTTGTTTCCTCCCTAGCATTTGGGGGTTTTCGGTATTTTCTTTTTGCTTGCTGGGCCGGAGCAGATGCAAACAGGTAGGCAATTCGGGTATCCCGATGGTTTGGGCTGGCTGGAGAGGCAGGTGTTTGTTGGGTGCAGGTTTTGCTGGGATGGCTCCAGGGGTGGTTTTGTTTGTGGGATGTTGTACTCGTGTAAGTGATTTCCCATCTGAAGGCTGCTTTGGCAAGATGAAGTGGTAATAGAAGAGAAACAGGAAAATGCATTTCTAAAGAAGCCCAATACGTCTATGACTGGTCTATCCACACAAATCAAGAAAACCCAGCTACGTTCTGCCCAAACATCTAAGAAAGACACCCGCCTATCCTCTACTATACCGTGAAGCCTCCCTATCTCCGTCTCGTACTCCTCCTCACATCTCTCTTGACCTCCTCTCCCTCCGCCGCCTCTTCCTCTCCCTCCGCTCCTCCTCCTCGTACCCGCCGCTCTCCTCCATGCCGCGGATCTGCCCCAGCGTGCTGCCAATCACATCCTGCAGCCTGCCGCCCTTGCGCGCAAACTTGTCGTAGAACTCGCAGTCGCGGTGGCTGGTGCTGCGCGCGTTCAGCCCGATGATGGTGTGCGACATGTCCTCCAGCTCCGTCCGCAGGCTGCGCAAGTCGATCGGCGGCCCGTGGCGCCGCGGCCGTCGTCGGCTCTCAGGCGCCGGTGCTGCTTCTTCACGGTGGTGATGGCGTCGCCGGTGTTGTCGCTTCCGCGGAGGCGGGTAGTCGTAGTCCTGCAACGGCTCCGCGAAGGTGACGTGCAGCGGACTGCCCGAACCCCGGTGCCGGCGCTTGCGTTTCTCGGGGCCGTAGACTACTTCTTCGCGGGCCCGTTCCGGTTCGCGCGGCATGCCACGGTCCATTTCCCGCTCCCGCTCCCGCTCCCGCTCACCTCCACGCCCTCGCTCGCGGTCCCGATGCCGACGCTTCTTGCGCCGCCGCTCGCCCTCATTGCCACCACTCATCATCTCGAGCACGAAACCGCCCAGCTTGTGGAAGTCCTCCGCCTCAAACGCGCCGCGGCTTCGTGTGCCTCCTTTAGATTCCATGGCGCGCTTGGCGGCGGATGAGGCGAAGCTCTTTGCCATGGTTGCCATGAAGCCGGCGGCGTCGGTGGCTCGGGACCGGGATTGTTTGTCGGGACCCCCGAAGAGTTGCTCGGCAAATCGATCCATGCTGGGATAATGGATAAGATGTATAGATAACGGTGAATGTCGTTCGCGATATCGAGGTCGAGTCAACTTGGAACAAAGAGATGCAGCAAACCCAACTTCGAAACCCAACAAAGCTTTGTCTAATAAACAGCCTCACTCCTGCAAAGGGCGACACAACAGATGTCCCTTCAGGCAATGCAGTAAACTCTCCCGGTGTTAACCGTCTGGTGCGATTGTTTGCGCGTGTGCAACTCGGCTGCCTGCGTTCTGCGTAACCTTGGCAAGGTGCACTTTGTTCCTAAACGGGCAAAGAAAAACCAAACTCCCAAGTCGGCAACCGAGACCGGCCATCTGGTGCTTTTATACCATGCTGAGTCGCCTATGAGCCCGTGATGGAGAGCGGCCCCAGGTCAGGTGAGACGAGTCAGGCTTTGGCGCTGGTGAAGCGGATGATATACACAGCCTGGTCACGCGCTAGGGTTTGTCTTAGGAAACGGGCACGACGCCAACAAGACATGACTAGGAAATAGCCCAAATGATTGTTTGCCTCGCGGAAATGACATGACGATGGAGAAATGCTCAAAATGCTTGAGAGGCAATGGAGGCATGATTGCTTTCAACATGTCAGGCCGTTTGATCAGGACCTGTCCCTCTGTTTCATGTGCTAGTACAACATCGCAACGTGTTTGAGGCACGTCGACCAACTTACACCCTCATTAATCATAGTAACGAAACAAAACGGCCCATGACACCCAAGTCTAGTGTCTCTATGCTTTTGCCAGTCCGTATCTCACAAACGCCAATGTATGCCCCATAGCCAGTATATACCACAACGTCACCAATGTATAGTGCTGTGACATGATGCTCCAGACAAGCAACTCAAACAATTAACTCAGCAACTCTTTAATGTCCTCGATCCGCTGGAGCTTCTTCTCTTCATCGCTCATCATACCCAGTGACGTTGCTCTGCGATACGAGTTAGTTGTGTGCTTGCCGAATTGTCCGTTTGTACTCACATGAACTTCTTCCTCTCCTGAACCCTTAGCATCCGTTCCTCGACGCTCTCCTTGACCACGAACCTCTTCACTTGTACCTCCGCCTCCTGCCCCATACGATGCACTCGATCGATGGCTTGGGCCTCCACCGCGTAACTCCACCACGGGTCCATCATGAAGACTCGTCCCGCACTCGTCAGATTCAGTCCCACGCCGCCAGCGCGCAAGCTGAGCAAGAGCACTGTGAATCCCTTCGTTTCTGTAAACTTGACAAGGACGGCAGCTCGGGCCTTTTGTGCCATCGATCCGTCTAGGCGGAGGAACTTGATGTTGTTTCGGGTGAGTGCAGGTTCGATGAGTGATAGAAAAGAGGTAAACTGGGAGAAGATGACCGATTTCATCTGCGGATGTTCTCGTCGCAAGGCACGAAGCTCTGAAATCAATGCCACCACTTTTGCCGAAGATGCGTTGACACCCAGTCGCTGCAGACTGATTCGTGGTTTCTTGGAAAGCTCATCGAGTTCGTCCTCGTGGCGAACAACCTCGAATAAATCTCGCTGGTTGATGTGCTCGCGACAGTTGAAACATCGAGGAACAACAGCTCTATCGCTCTCGTGCTTCATGTAGTCAAGCAAGCACTTCTTGCACGCCGAGTGCCAACAGCCAGTGACCGTCTGGTCATTCATCGGTTCCTCAAAACACAAAGGACACTCGTTCTCCGCCTCGTCACGGATTTGCTCCAAGGCATGGGCGCCAAAAGCCTGGTTGCTCTCCTTTGATGCCTCATCCGTCACGGCTGTAAATCGAGTAAGGAGAGACTCGAGGTCCATGTCATCTGCGAGGCCCGCTGCCGCATCGGCCGCTGCCCCCGCCTCTTCTTCATCCGTAACGATATCACGGTTGCGGACGAGAATAGGATGGCAGCAGGTTTGTCGGAGACGAAGAATTTGTGCAAAGATGGTTGTGAAAGCTTTCATGACCGTACCAGCTTCAACATTTTGAGAGAAGGTGCGCTTCGCCTTGTTAAAGATGTAGTCGTACACTTCCCGCTCAGTCTCCGATAGCTCAACGTCAACAATCTCAATCTTCTTCGGGGGTAGGAGTACAAGTGGCTCGCCGTCGGGCGTCTTCATGTCCTTGGTACGTCGAAGCACAAGAGGCTCCAGGACGGTCTGCACCACATCCAAAGCACGCACAAATTCTCCAGACTCAAAGGGCACCGTGATGAACGTTCTCCAGAACGAAAAGTTGTTCCAGGGCTCCACTCCCAGGAATCGCACCAAGCTGAATAGATCTTCCAGCTTGTTGACAATTGGCGTTCCGGTGAGAGCCCATCGGTGATTGGCAGCGATCTCGTAGCAAGCCTTTGCTGTTTTAGAGGCTCTGTTCTTGATGTGGTGAGCCTCGTCGAGGATCACTCTGAAGAACTTGAGGGAAAATATGCCGTTGTGGAATGCCTTGTCCCCGTTCTTAGCCACGATGCTGGTGAACTCAGATAGCACGACGCCATAACTGGTGATGACAACATCAGGAGCGCTCACTGCATTGGAGGCGCAGCAGAGAGCTTGAAGATTGGCCGACTTCTCGTTTCCGTAGTAAAGTTCGATCTTCATGGTGCCCTCCTTAGACGCCTTCTCGGCCTCGCTCTGCCATTGTGAGAGCAGAGACATGGGAGCAATGACCAGGGTCGTGCATGGCGCAGGCAAGACTGTCTCCGAGTTCATTCCCATCCTGGAGAGCTGGTTGACGCTCGAGATACTCGTCACCGGCCTGCGGACCTGTAGTGCAATCTCGGATCGGTGGGTGTGGATCAAGCTCAGCATCTGAATTGTCTTTCCCAGGCCCATCTCATCTGCTAGGATGCCACCCAGACAGTGTTGCTCCTGAGCGGGGAAGTCGAGGGAGAGATCACCAGAGTAAGGGTTGACGTAGAATTTGGGTTGTCCGTCAACCTGGGGGAGGTCCTTGTCGTCGAAATCCTTGAGCGGCCAGGTGTATTCTTCCCACAGCGGATGCATCGAAGGCTCTCTGTTGCTCTTCTCGTCCTTCTCCTTGGCCATCATCCAGTACAGAGCTTGCTTTTGATAAGTACGAAGTGTCATGTCGAATGTGTCTGCGGGCTCTGCTTCGGGGGTGCTGAAGTCGAAGGATTGCGCTTTCTTGTAGAGCGCATCGAGTTGGTCCTGTTCCAACTCCTCTCCCTCTTCGACATCCGAGGACTGGGAGGACCCAGCATCTTTGCCATTCGCGGGCGCCTTCTTCGGGTCCTTTTGCTTTTGTTCGTCTTGTTCAGCTGCTTGGAGTAGCCCTTTGCGACCATCTTTGGCAGCGGCGTTTGTCAGGGTGGGCTGCAGATTGATTTCCTGAAGCACCTTGACCAAGGCGACTTGCCGAAGTCGAAGTTTTTTCTCGTCCGCCGTTTCAGTCTGCTCGAATATTACGGCGGATCTATCGTCAGCAAGCTTGAAGCCACGACTATGGAAGGCCGAGTTCAACAAGGAACACCTCAACTGCAAGAACACAGTGTCGTTTGTTCGAAGTCGCTCGGGGGCGTAGACGCAGGTTCCTTCAAACTTGCAAATCTTCTCGTCCATCAAAGTCGAGACCCAATTCGCAGCGTCCTTGGACAGCCTACCAATCTCCATGCCACTCTCGTTGGTGAACCGCACGATGACGTCGACCCGTCTTGACGCCGCAGTGTTACCCCTTGAAGGTGTTACGGAGCCTCCCAGCTTTCCCTTGACCTTTTGGAGTTGGGGAGGCTGGATCTTTTGTCGCTCGATTTTGACGAAGTCACCATGCTTCAGAACATTGAGGCCGCTACGCGTGGCCCATCCTTCAACGCCAAACGCCCCGATGTATCGTGAATTCGGCATTCTACGCTGAGCTATTGTCGCAGGCGGTCGTTCTGTCGGGCGGCTTGGCGTGGCAAAGGCGGGCCTGGAAGGAGTGAATCGTGTCGTATTCTGAGTAAACTTCTTGTACGTGCCGTCGAAGTACATGTTGACCGCCCGTTCGAGATTGTTCCCGCAATGGGCGCGGATTGCGTTGAGAACATCGGGCTTCACCTTGTCACCAATGAAGCTCTCGAAGGTGTCTTGGTCAAAGGTTACAGACGACGAGTCATGATTCGATTCGGACGGGGGTGGTTCCGATTTCGGTTGCACAGGGGTCGTTGGTTCCGGTAATTCGTTCTGCGATCTCTTGGCGAGGATATTTCGCTCGTCTTGCTCCAACTTGATGTCGTCCTCATCCTTGAAGAAGCGCTTCCGCTGCGGCAGCGGGGAGTCGTCCAACGGACTGGGGAACACGGGGTCGGAAGAGGGCTCATCTGGGCCGGCGAAAAACCTCCGCTTCTTCACGGGAGGCTCTTGCGAGTCTCCAAAGTCCATTATGGGCCGGGTTCATGGAAAATGCCGGGTGATTGTGTTGGTCATGCGGAACGTCCACCAAGCAGTGTCCGCTGATGATGGCGGTTCCCAGGGAGACGCGATGGGACTTTCACCGCGCGACTGACCGCGTAGAGGGGTCACCTGACCGCGTTTCCAGCGGCCATCCACAGTGCATGTGGCTGAACTTACAGTGGCTTGTCCCAGCGCTCCGGCCCGCGCCCGACGTCATGTAAAAATTCCTGGGGCACGAGCGTCCAAATTGGATGCATTGGAAATCCGCCGTCCATGGCTGGCTCTCTTTGATCACGACGCCGACGTCGCGCCAATTCCGTCTCTCGTCTGGTGAAACTCACCATTCGCGATCTCATTTTCGTCCCTTAGCACCTGCTCGTCTGCATGCATCGTCCAAGGCTCCTGGGCCAGGGCCTCAAAGGGCTTGCCCGCGCCGGCGCCCACTCCAACCGTCGCACCTACATCACAGATGCCGATGTCGAATCCGCACGACGATACTGCTTAGCGCAGCTGCAGTACGTCGCAAAGAGGCCGTCTCTCTAATCGACGCCCTACTGACTTCCTCCTAGAACCAGCGACTACGATGCGCACCTCATCCGCCGCTTCGTCCCTCACCCCGTCCAAGACACCTACGCCGCCCTCCGCACCCTCAACCTAGAGCTCGTTCGCCTCCCCGAGCTCGTATCCAATCCTACAATTGGGATCCTGCGCATGAAGTTCTGGCAGGAATCCCTCGAAAACACCTTCGCTGGCCGTCCCCCCCGCGAGCCCACCTGCATCCTGCTGCACAAGGCCCTGCAAGACCTCGAAACCCGCGCCGGCACCGCGACTAAGAAGTCAATCAAGTTCTGGGTCTCGCGGCTCGTCAAAACGAGGGAGAAGCACATGAGCAATCGACCACACACCAGCTTGACTAGTCTGGAAGAGTATGCCGAAAATACCTACTCGACGTTGATGTATGCAACCTTAGCGTCTTTGCCGCTGCGGTCGATGAACGTCGACCATCTTGCGAGCCATGTAGGGAAGGCCTGCGGTATCGTGGCCGTATTACGAGGAATCCCCATCCTTGCAGCGCCTCCTTCCCCTGTGCAGACACCATCGGGACCGCAAGCTCCCACTCGCGAACCGGCGCTGTTACTTCCTCTGGACGCCATGGCCGAGGCAGGAGTCAAGGAGGAGGATGTCTTCCGACAGGGTCCCAACGCTCCCGGCCTACAAGACGCCGTGTTCAAGGTAGCAACGCGGGCCAATGACCATCTCATCACGGCGAGGGAAATGTTGAAGCGGCTCAAGGCAGGAGAAGACCCGGGCCACGAGTTCGAGCACCACGGAGAAGGCGAGCACTTCTACGAGGATGGGGGCAACAACACCCTAAAGGAGATCCAGCAGGGTTTCGGCGTGCTGCTGGAAGCTATCCCCGCCCAGCAATACTTGGACCGGTTAGAACAGGCAGACTTTAACCCGTTTGCGGTCAAGACGGGAGGATGGAGGTTACCTTGGAGCATCTGGCAGTCGCTGTCAAAGGAACGCTTATAAGGGAGTGTGAAGGGAAAATAGAAAACCGACGTCTCATGTTATGGGATAATACCATGTACAATACTGTAGACACGATGATGTACCAACGGAATCATGAAAGCGGGATGGGTCAAAGTTACCCTCCCAAAATGCCTCTATAAAAAGTTGCCTGTTCACTTTGACGCCCCAATGCTCTTCGGGCCCAATCTAACTGTGGTAGAGAACGCACGCAGGTGCAGAAGTATCCGTCTACTCGACTCGGAGTTCATATAAGTGTGGTTCCATACTGACAGGCTTTTCCCAAAACAACTCCCAGAACCGATTGGAAGAAAAAGAGGCCTTACTACATTAAACTTAATCTGACCTTTAATAAAACCAAGTATTTAACCTAGACTAAGCCTCAATTGCCTCATTAAGATAGGTTCATGCTGTCATGACTTCTAGCCAGCCATTTCACATTCTCCAGGCTACGCACCAGCCCCACCTATAACCTCACCGCTCACCTCGCCCACCCTCACCACGGCTAAACCCCGGCATCCATAAATCCCGACTCTCGAAATTCTACCAGAGCTCGCGCGACCACAGCTCGCCTTGACGACTATCCCCATTCTGCCCGTAGATGTCGTCGCAAAGATGCTCTACGAACTCATCGCAATTGTACGCATTCCCCCCTCTCCGCCGAAGGAAAGGCAATTGGCTAACTTGAGCGTCAAAATAGGTCCGTCCGGGCAACCTCGGCGAGGTGAAGGAGTATGTTTCCCACGGTCCGACAATCGCACACGAAAACGCCCTGAACTAACCCCTCCACGTATAGAATCGCCCAGACCGTCGGCTCTCTCGTCCTCAAGAATGGCGGCGTCGTCCGTGGCCTCGCCAACTGGGGCGTCTTCTCGCTGCCCAAGCCCATCTCTGTGCATCAGATGAAGCACACCCACGGCCACTACTTCGTCATGCGCTACGACTCGTCGACCAACGTGCACCAGGATATCCGCAGCACCCTCCGCCTCGAGCCCCGCATGATCCGCTCCGCCCACGTTAAGCTCGGCGACGGCAAGCTCGACACTCTCGCCCGCTTCGGCCCGCCCAAGTGGAAGACCCAGGGGAGGGAGGCGTGAAGAAGCGTAGACGACATGTATGGCCAATGTCCAGGGTCGACGATTGATGGCATAGAGCCAGGGCACGAAATGAAATCGAATGTGGACTGTAGGATACTCGAAGGAAACAATGAGAAGAATGGGGACGAAGGACCATGTATACCCATGGCCGCAGGTCCAGGCGTCAGATCAGAGGATGATCCCATGTATAAAAATGCATACTACCGGAGGGACGGTAGTCACGGTTGTATGAAGTACTATAGAGCCTGGAATCTCTGCATTGCATTTCTACCCGACAACTGCGACGGTACTGTGATTTGAAAGATTTAAGACTTAACAGGGGCCCCAAATAAGGATGAGAGACTTGCGAATTCAAATGTAGTCTGGTCATCTTCTTCCTCTGCTGGTCCTACATGTTCTATCATAAAGTCATTCATACCCGGCCACAGCAGTCTCAAGTGCCCCCTTGGCTAACGCCATTCCCGTTCTAGAAACGCAGCCTTTGTGCCTATGCTCCTGGTTGGCGCCTGTGCGATATGTCGTTTGTATTGTAATATATTGGCGTTGGGGTCATGCTTGCCGCACTCCATTATGTATGTACTCCGGGCTCAAGGAACCATCGTGGTGCTTTGGTTCATTGATCGTCGACGTCCATGCCATCGGTCTTCCCGATGCCCTTCTCCCGAAGCCAGTCGACAAAGTCGTCAATGACACTTGGCCAGGCCCCGTCCTCGCTCCAGAACGATATGGTCTCATCCGACATGGTCTTGAGGGCGAACTCGAGTGCCATGTTCCACATGTCCCTGTTGACTGAGCGAGTCCACTTCTCACTGAGGAAACTCTTCCATAGCTCTAACCAGTCATGGCTTTTCGTTTTCCAGGCCATACCGGGAGCAGAGAAGAGGATACCCCAGTAGACCACAGCGTTTTCCAGGCTCAGGGCCTTTTGATCATTTTCTCGTCCGGCAACGAATGTGTGCCTATAAACCTTCTTGAACAGCGTCGTGTCCGTCGAAAGCGATGAAACGAGTTTCCGGATGTACGCAGCATGCTCCTGGTGTGTTGCGCCGACTCTGCGTACCTGGTCAGCTTCCTGCATTCGTTGTCTTTTGCCAAAGACGTTGGACAGTGATACCCAAATAGTCAGGTACAATGCTATAACTTACCCAGTCACCTTCCACCCGTCCACATACCCCTTCTTGGTGATGATTCCCACAGTGGGTGCCTGAACAACCTCAAGGGCAACAAACAACTCCGCATTCTCAATACTGACTTTCAGTTTTTCCGTGAGGTATGTCATCGTGGAGTCAAGCTCAAGCTTGTCCTTTTCATCGTTTTCATCTACGAAAGGATGTTAGTTAGGAATTCACTGAAAATGGTAGACGCAAGCAAGTACCTTGTAACGAGGCGAACAGCGATTCCAACTTAGTCTCCAGAGGTGAAGGCCCCTTGCTATCACTGTTTGAAGAGAAGTATCTGGCCGCACATCAAAGTTAGTTTCTTGCAGGTTGGCACATAAGAGAACGTATATCGACAGGATCCGAGGGCGTGGATGAGATCCTCGCTTGAGGGCTCAAGGTGGCCGAATGTCATGGATCAAGACAAGCTTAGGCCTGAACGCGGCTGAAAGTGTGTACCGTGACTTCGGTTCCTTGGATAATTCCTTGCTGGATGTATCGAGGGCCTGCTTGCTGGGCTTCCTGGAGAGGGACCAGGCAGGGATGACTCGGGAAGTGATATGGTTCTTGACACCTTTCCACCCCATGGTTTCAGCCTAGCCAAGAACCTAAAACCCAAAACCCAGCTACTTAGATGGCCAAAGGAGGATATGGCTTAAGCGATTCCAGCTGCGATGTGGTGCAGCGACCGTAATCGGAGGGTCCCCGGATGAGGCGGGTGGCGAGCAAGGTTGGTCGGTCAAGAGGGGGACAGCTCGTGGAGGAGAGAAATAGACCATGATTGATCGGCTAAAGATCAAAGAGCAAGATAGAGCTATCGGGACTCTGGGGAAATAGCACCGGGATGGCGCAACGACCGCGGAGGCATCGCCCCTTTTGACGCGGGAAAAGACGTCGTTTCACAGCCATCGGCGTCACTGTCGGCCATACTTTGCTGTGCGTCCAGCAAGTGAGCTGAGCATCAGTGGGCCCGCCCACAGGTAGGCACAGGTACAGCCACGGACACAGACACAGACAAGCACAAGGCCAAGCAACCAGCATCCAGCGTGTGCGGCCCCTGGATCCAAGCTAATGCGATCGATGCCCAAGTAGACCCGTTTGAGAGGGTTGATGATGATGAGCAAGTTCGGCTCGAGGGCACGGCATGCAAGCGGTACGAGCACCATGGAACCCGGACAGTGACAATGTCGGTGAGAGGAGAGAGGAAATAAAAGAAGAAGTTGAACACTTACGAATCGACCGCCTCGTTCATCTTGAAGCTCGCTGACTTGAGGTACTGTAGTAGGCGATATTAGTCTAGTCCATCCGTGGATTGTCCGACCGCCCTGGGTTAACTGCATCCCCGCTGCAACCCCCCGCCGGCCCGATGTCGCCTATAATCGCCATCGTGAAAAGCTTCCTGTGCGTCATGGGCGACGGGGGATTACCGGAGCGAGGGCGGGCTGGCGGTGGTGCTGGAGCTGTTGATGCTGGGGAAAACATACCCGAGTTGCATGACGCTCCGAGGCGCCGGTTAGGGCGACAAACTGGGCGATGAGGACCTTTTGCTGAGCAGACGACGGCGGAGGCATCTTGGCGGCGGATAATGCACGGCGTCGGGAGCGGTTGATTGTATGCGGATGGAGGACCGAGGCCAAGTCGGCCGAGAGTTTTGCTGGCGTGCCGTGCGTCGCAAGGAAGGCCTCCGTTCGAAGTGGATCGCGAGACTTCTTTCGAAGACGACGAGGAGGAGGGGTCGAATGGATGCGGTGCACGAGACACGCGGAGGGCAGGGCGAAGGCGTAGGCGTAGGGGATCGTCGGACGTAGCTGAGGGGTCGGGCAGCGGAAAAGCGATGGAGATGGAGGAGCACCGTCGGCCGAGGAAAGCGGTCGGGATGTCGAGACGGCGGCGAGTATGAATGCGGTTCTGGTTTGTGGAGGTGTGGATGGAGGGGTTGATATTGGAGCCTCTTGCGACGAGGCTGTGATGTGATGTTTAGGCACCTAACGAGCGATGGTGGGGTTGAGATGTCCAGTACCTTATTACAGGGGGGCAAGCGAGTCTATTAGGGGAAGGAAGGCCATTGTGAGGTGTGGCTGACCGCTGCCGCTGGAGGTGTTGCACTGAGCTGAGCTGTTGGTGGGATGTACAAAGTACCCGTATTGAAGTATTGACCGAAGCTTCCAATCGGGACCTAGAAACGGCGATGGGGTACGTTTGGAAGCTGGGAGGAAGACGTGAGATTTTATTGAGACCTGCTCAATGCATAAAAGAATTGTAGTCCTGCGAATACAAAATAAACCGGCCATTTGCCGTTGTGTTGTGACTTTCAAGATCAGAGCGTAACGGGACGATGCTGCTCACTGGAAGTCCCAATACCATAGCACCAGCTGTACCGTCTACTGAATTAGACGTTACTGTCCTACCTGCATCCTGCATACAGGCTCCTAGATAAGTAACATACCTAACCTTGCTACCGAGGGAGTCACCTGAAGAAGCCGTTTATGATCACTTAGATTCCCTTACCTTACAATCCCTAGAAAGCAGAACTCGACTCAACCCATGGGCCATCCCTTCACACCCTTAGCGGGGAGTTTTACCACTAAAAAGACCCCGCCTTACTGGACTGGCTGCTGGGCGACGTTGCTCTGGGATGACGTCGGGCCAGTCGCGCCTCAGCGAGTCAGGGGCCGGGGCCACTTGACGCGGTGCCCCGACGCGTTCCTATTTCGATAAGCGACGGGACCATCTCCAAAAGTCTAGATAGGAAAACCACGAAGCCTCACAACACCAATCCTCACTCTTCAGGCTCGAGGCATCCTGCGTATCTACCGCAACCGGGTTCGCCATGGCGTCGCCTAACTCTGTCGACGATGAGTTCGAGTCTGTTGTCATCGACCCTGCGGAACCTCTCAAGGGCATCGTCGTCTGCTGCACCAGCATCCCACCCGACCAGCGAGTGTGTTTCCCGTTCCCTCCACCGTTCACTTCATCCCCTCTCCGCCGAGACACATGGAATGATCTTGCTAACACCTCCTCAACAAGACTAGCATAGCAGGCAAAGTCGCCGAGCTCGGAGGCATCCACAAGTACGACCTGACACCCGACGTCACGCACCTCGTCGTCGGCGACTACGACACCCCCAAATACCGCCATGTGGCCCGCGAGCGCCCCGACATCAAGGCCATGGACATCACCTGGATCGAGGCCATGTCCGAGCTATGGAAGAACGACGACGACATCGACTACGCAGCCCTCGAGACCCAGTACCAGTTGAAACCCCTCGAGAAGCGCGGCGTCGACACCTCCAACGGCCAGCCTGCTGCGAGGGAATCGCTGCTCATCTGCCTGACGGGCTTCGGCGACCAGCGTGATGCGATTGCGCAGAAGATCACCTCGGGCGGCGGCTTGTATACGGGCGACCTCACGAGGCGATGCACACATCTCATTGTCAACAAGCCCGAGGGCAAGAAGTTTGCTGCCGCCAAGTCGTGGGGCATCCATGCTGTCACGCTCACTTGGCTTGACCAGACCATGGCCAGAGGAATGATCCTGGAAGAGTCCAAATTCGATCCCACACTGCCGCCAGAGGAGCAGGGCAAGGGCGCATGGGTTAAGAAGGACCCGAGGCGAGCCGCTTGGGGCAAACGATCACGGTCAGCCATGGCGAACGCTACAGAGGACGGGCCAAGGAAGTTGAGGAAGACGGCTAGTATGAAGCTCAACTCACAACGGAACAACCTCTGGGGGGATATCCTCGGGAGGGCAACATCAAGGGAATACTCGTTTGCCCATGAGCATGAAAAACCTGCAATCGACAGCCCTCAATCTCGAGGGGAGCAGGAACCCAAACCTCAACCTCAACCTCAACTCCATCCGGAACCCACCATCCCCGTTCCTCAGGAGCAGCAAGGCGTCTTTGCCAATTGCTACTTCTACGTCCACGGCTTCACCTCTCAGCGTACCTCCGTCCTCGAGCAAACCATAGCTACCCTCGGCGGCTCCATCTGCTCGTTCCTCCACGAAGCTGCCCTTGGCCCCTTTCCCACCACACCTCTCGGCCGGTTCCTCATCGTACCCCAGACCTCCCAGCCCGAAACCCACCCGCCCGAAAACTACGACGGCCTTTATGTCGTCACCGAGTACTATATCGAAAGCTGCCTACACAACAAGACCTTCTTCGACCCCAACGAACACGTCCTTGGCCGTCCTTTCCCTCTCTTCCCCATCCCAGGCTTCGCCGATCTGACCGTCTGCACCGCCGCCTTCACCGGCATTGAGCTCAACCAGGTCGCTCGAAGCCTGGCCCAGCTGGGCGCCCGCTT
The DNA here is from genome assembly GCA_013756995.1 of Neonectria neomacrospora. Taxonomy (NCBI): domain Eukaryota; kingdom Fungi; phylum Ascomycota; class Sordariomycetes; order Hypocreales; family Nectriaceae; genus Neonectria; species Neonectria neomacrospora. The sequence continues at coordinate 15,160 of JABSTB010000564.1, read as the reverse complement.
CGAGGAAGAGTTCCGCCGCGGGACCAGCGTGCTGGTGTGCAAGTCCTTGGCCTCCATGCGTAAGGAGAAGCTGCGCATGGCTATTAAATGGGACGTCCCGGTCGTCTCGGCCGAGTGGCTCTGGGAATGCATATCAACGGGCTTCAAGGTGCCCCTGGAGGACTTCATTTTCCCGGAGCTCAAGGACCGATACGAAATGCCCCAACCGCAACCGCAACCGCAGCCGCCACTAAAGCCTGTTGCCGATGCTCTACCCAGAGCAGCCACCAAACATATCCAACGCACCCATTCCGAGCCCTTCCCTACGACGTCAAAACCCAGCAAGTCCAAGCCCCCGGCGGGAGCAGGCGTCGACACCACCGCCTTCGACCACGACTCCCCTGAGAAGCCCCGTCAGAAGCCTTCGGAGACGCACGACTCCCTCGTCTCTGCCGACTTCGCCACCGCCCTCACCCATCCTGCCGCCGAGAGCTTCCCCCAAGACCATGACTTCGAAGCCCCCCTGACTGAAGCCTCCTCCGCTCGCCTCAACAAGTCACCGCCCGGCAAGCATACCTTCACACGCACCCGATCCGAACCCACCAAAACTTCCCGACCATCGCCTCCCCCCGAGGACGCCGTCCTCGACACAAGTCGTAGAGAGCAGCAAGAGCAACAGCGGGCAGAGGAAGCCAAGAAACAAGCCAAAGCCGCCGAGCGCCAGGCCCTCGCCTCCAAACTCACCAGCCTCATCGAGTCCACCGGCTCAACCACCACCTCCTCCACCACCCGAACCGCATCCCGCGTCCTCGCCGACAACGCCCCCGACGACGAGGCCCCGCGCCCCCGTCGCCGCCGCATCTTCGGCCGCGCCATCAGCAACGTCTCCAACGCCAGCAGCGACGCCGCCCGTTCCGACAGCCTCCGCGACTCCGAGGCCGCAGGGTCCCAGGCCGCCCACCAGCAGCAGGAACCGCCCTCCACCCAGCTGGAGTACCGCGACCCGCGCGCCCAGGAGTGCAAGGCCGCGCTGATGAGCCGCATGATGGGCGGCAGTGGCAGCGTCGACGCGAAGCCTGTGCTGGTGAAGGGCGTCGAGGGTCTGGGAGTCGTCGGGGGGCGCTCTATGAGAAGGCGATGACGGGGTGGTAAATTAGGATAGGTTTTTGAGTGCGACTCTTTTAGAAATTATAGGCGTGCGTTGTCTCGGTATCATCTCCGTTCGGGTCTTAGAACGGGAGCACAGTTTTGGTCGATTGGACAGGGAAGTCGAATCATCATGCAGGTTATGTAGTCGGAATGAATACTCGGTCTCAACCAGGGAGCAGGTAGTAAAGTCCATTACGAATATAATGAAATCTCATTACTCTGGTTCTCGCACACACATCGTGTTCTTCCCATTCCATCCTACCAATCCATCCATCCAGTCACTCATTTTCCCCATAGCTGCAATCCCACATGCCGTGCGCTATCTCAAAACCATAACCTTTCGCCCGACTCTCCCTTAACAGGGCCAGTGTTGGCAGGTGGGAACCAAACGGTTCCCTCTATACGAGAGGAAAAAATAACAAAGGAGATGTGAAGAGTAAAAGAAAAAGAAGGGCAGATTATAGAAACACACCACCAAAATCCCATATTTGCATTGGCGCCGTCCGTTGCATCCCATGTTTGCGCGCGCAGCCAAAACCCTATCTCCCTGTTGTGACTCCTGTTTCCTCTCCAGTTCTCGCTTCTCCCGCGCTGGGTATGAAACTGGAACGAGATATGGAGGTGTAGGAGACGAAAAGCCGAGTACCGTACAGTGAAATTACAGGTTTGAAACCCGCCCTGTAGTGTACTTGTGTCGGTGAAGAAAAAAGTTCCTCAGACACTGATGTTGAATGTAATCCGAGATTGCGCGCCGGCCACTCAGTGAATGGGTATTTCCAGGAAGTCGTCGAACAAATGGCCGAATTTCCGAACTCAGGCGAATCCTCTAATGAGACCATGTCGAGAGAATCCTAAGATCAAACAACGTCCCATGTGTTTTCCGTAATGTATTAACCTCCACTTCCATGTGGAGGAATCCCAGTGCGAGCCGGTTCCTATTCAGGAAGGGAAAGCTAGTCCATTAATACCTTGCTGGGTTTCCCGTTCTCGTCTGGGAGCTGCTCAGACTGTAAAGTTTCCCAGCGGCGGTCGAGTTCCTCACTATTATTACCGTTAGCATAATCACCGAGGTTTGGAGGAGAACACTCACGTTGTTTCTTTCAGCATCCGGATGTTCCTGTCCCGACAAAATCTTAAGAACCGTCGCATTGTCCGCTCGCGTTTGAACGCCGCCATGATATCGCCACGAAGTTGCCCGTCCGTCTTGGCTCGGACAGAGTTCTCGGTGCGCATGATAGCGTGGATTCGTAGGGCCTCAATATTCCATACAATTTGCGCAATCTCGTCCAGGTTCACGTGGAAGTCGATAGGATCCTTGTGAACACCCCACGACACCGGGTTCAAGCCCTTAAGGACCTGGTGCTCGAAGGACTGATCATCCTCCATCCAGGACCAGTACTGCGTTACGTGTGTAGAACTCGTGTACAGGCGGGTCTTCACCTGATAGAGGCGGTAATCCCTCCTCCCGATAGGCACACCACTCCAAGAATCGGCGTCGGAGTGTCCGGCAACGTGAAATTCGTCGTGAACTGGTCCTAGGGCGGGTGAGAGAAGCTTAGGGCGCTTTTGGAGATGTGAACTGAAAGGGCTCTCAGGAGGAAGCGTCATCTGTGTTGCCAGGGGCGATTGGTCCACGAAAGGTGTGTCGCGCGGGGTGCTCGCGAGAGAGTGCATGCTCTTGCGCTTCTTGAGAGGCTTGGGGGTATTGTTGGGGCTTCCGAGGCTGTGGCGGCTAGTCTTCATTCCCGAGGGACGACCAATATTTTTGAAGCCATGCTTATATCGCAGGGCCGTAAGCTTAGGGTCGTGATAGAAGTCGTGAATCGTCCGAGGCAGATTGAAGCTGGAGCCCTCGAGCTGGCTCAGCTCGTATAGTCGCTGGCGCATCCACTCAACTGGCTTCATGTCCAGTTTGAACTTGGCCAACTCCGACATAGTTTCTGACAATCGGAAAAGAGTATCATAGGAGCAGATGCCGCCCTTACCTGACTGGATGAACTTCTTGCCGAGGAGCTGGTACGGGCTGATATCTCCTTCTTCGAGGAATTCGAGAATCTTGATGCCTCGGTTAACTTGTCGTCCTATCTGGTACTTCGAAGATCCGCCCTTTTCCTGCTTGGGGCCAGCCTCAATTGCCGCCTGGTGCTTCTCTCGCCACTTTGCCAATTGCGGTTCGATCACGGTCCGGACGTTAGGCCAGTTGGGCTCCCAATAAGGGTGGCTCTCGTCAATCTTCACCAGTGGCACGCCCACGACGCATTCGGGGTAGGTATAAACGACGCCATCATCCCTGAGAGCCATGGTTTCGCGGGTAATCTCCTCTAAAGGCTCGTCGGAAATAGACTCAGTGGGTTGAGGAGAAGGCTCAATGTGCATAGATGTCGGTGTAGGGCGATCAGCTGAAGGGGGCCTGCTCCGGGTGTTGGCAGGTGTGAAGCTGGGGGTCACTCGGTATTCCTGATGCGGGGTTGGCATCTGCTCGGGCTCGCGAACCATCTGACTGCCGTTGAGAATTGGTGCATCCTTCATCGGCGTGTCGACCTCGGTACTAGGTTGGGCCGTATCGGGCTGGATGGGCTGCATCGGTCGGATGGGCTGCATAGGCTGCATAGGCTGCATTGGCTGCATAGGCTGCATTGGCTGCATAGGCTGACTCGGGACGGGCTGAGGGGCCAGGATAGGAAGACGTGAGGGAGTGTGCTGAGGTGCAAGCGTTTGCTCAGGCTCGGGCCTAGGCTGAAGCTCGGTGACCTGAAGTTCTCGATAAGTCGGGCTTTCTTGAAGATCTCTAGTCTCCCTCCGCTGCTTGTACCGTCTCTTCGCAGTCGGCGCATCGATCACATCTCCCGAGGCCCCGTGACAACCTTGACGATTCCACTCGCAGTTGCCGCACTTTTGGAAAAGATCACCGCCGACAATGATGCAGTCGTCAAAGGCGCCTTGGTTTTTGTCGCACGACTGACATCGCTTCGACTGGATTTCGCCGGTAGCCTGGATCATGCAGGATAGCCACTTGACGCCCTTGGCCTCGGTGCGTTCGTAGATAGTGGAAAGGTGCGACTCATTAAAACGGCGGCCACGGCGAATCTTGACAGGTCTTCGGATATCAAGGTCTTGAATAGCCTCGACCCACTGGTTCCATGGCTCGATGCGTTCCACTGGACCGACGACGTTGCCGTCGGCGTCGACGACGTCCACAATGGCATCAACTGCAACCCTGTCGTTGGCCCTGATGTTGTTGTGGTCCCCGTTCTGCTGCTCGGTGCTTTCCATCGTCGTGTCCTCCATAACACTCGTGTCTGCTGGTTCTGGCGTTGTATACCTTTCAGAAGGGGCAGTTCCATTCATCTCGGGAGCAGCAGTCCCATTGACTTCCTCCTGGGGCGCTGGTGCCGGCGCAATGTGGTCCAACTCAACGTCATCTGGGTCCACTGCATTTGGGTCTTCGCCGCGTTTCTCCTTGAAGAATCTCCGCATAGTGTTTCTTATCTTTTGGCGGGTCTCCAGGCGGGCCTGCTGCCCATCGCGATACTCCTGCTCGGTCCTGTTCAGGCGATCGGCCTTTTCATCGCATGCTTGGGACACGCGGGCGAGCTCCTCCTCGACCTTGGCCAGTTCTCTGACTAGCCGGGCCTGTGACTCAGATAACAGGCTGCGACGGCCCGTCAGATTGCTCAGCTCTACCTTGGCGTCGGTGATGCTGTGGTGATACGCTTTGTCGGCCTCGTTGTCAGTCAGTTCATTTTGGCGATCCTGGTCGGCCCAAAAGTTGCGTTCCGTCTCATTCCAAACTGAGTCATGCTCCTCAGCGGGGAGAGCCTCCCATGCGGCCATCTGCTCTGGCGTTGCCATGACAGGCCAGATTAAATCAGGACGTGGTTGCTCTGTAATTAGCGTTGGCCAAGTGGTGTAAGTGGTGTAAGTAGTTCGGCTAGAATGTAGGAGTGGGTGGGTAGATGGATGCTGGGGGTGCACGTGATTTCCTATTGCGTCTGGAGCCAAAACCAACTGCGAAGAAACTGGTGCGGTTGGAAGTGGGTTGCCAATATTCGGCGGCGATCCACAACGCCTAGTCCTTAATCGCCTAATACCTTAGGCCCCTGGTCAAGCTGGTCCAAGAGACAAGCCGAGGCCAGATCCGTCGTAGTAATCGACCCTATCGTAGTGGGCTCCAGCGCCGATAGTCCGAGGGCCGAAAAAGGTGGATGTCGACGAGGGATCGTCGTATCCTTGGGATCGTATCCGTGGGGCTCGGCTCAAGTGGGCGTGCCTCACGCTCGGGACGGAAGAGAGAGGGAAGTGAGGGAGAAGGAAAGGACCGAAACCACGGCGGTGTTCTTTTTTTTGCGCCGATCAATTGGGGAATCCTCTGCAAGTTTGCCGCAGGAAGCGCCACCGCGCAGGATTGAGCAGCTTTTTCCCCCCGTTCCGCTGGCCGTCTTCTTTTCCTGGCTTGGCGTTGTCGATGCGAGCGAGCGCGCGATGGCGTGTCTTGGAATCCGCCCCAGCCAACAACCAAATTCCCTTTCCACCCCCCTTGTTGGTGCGAATAAGCCCACACTCGCCTGCGGCCCCCCCTGCAGGAGCCTGGAGGTTCTGTAAAGTACGTATCCTCGCGTGTGCTCTCTCGCGGGGGCGTAGATACCCGATGGAAGAAAGCGGAAACAAGAAAGACTCGCGACGAGGAGATCAAGGTCACAAACGATGAACAATTGTCGACGGTGTATGTGAAACGTTACACGGCCGCCGTGGGGGGCTGTTCTGTCGAGTCTGTCACCGGTAGATTGGCCGTCCGAACAGGCCGAATGTATCCTTAGGGGGAGAGGAAGAGCGAGGATCAAGAAAGGTGTATGCGGAAAGGAAAAGACGACAGGTGGAGATCGGGGTGGAGAGTTCAAGGAGCGAGAGAATGGTCGATCGATACGTAGGCGGCGCGAGGAGGAATAGCGTACGCTCGGACGATAGTGAAGGAGAGGAGTGCGAGGTGAGAGCGGGAGATTGTGAGAGAGAAGAGGAAAAATCGAGGGAAGGGAAGGGAGGGAGAACGGAGGAAAGTTTAGAAGGTATCTTCTCAGGATAGGTTAGATTGGGTAGTAGGTACCTAGGGGAGAGGGTGAAAAAAATATGTCAACGTGTGTGTGTCAAGTCATGCGCCTCGAACCAACATACCGGGTCAGATGAGAGAAGTAGTTTCTGAGAGAGAGAACGCGAAAGGCGGGACAGAGAGACTGGGCCAGGGACCAAATTACAACACAGCACACCACACCACTAGGCAGCCAGCGCGGTGCAGTATAACAGGTTTGGTGAGCAAATGAATGCACCCATGCTGCGAAGCGGTATAGTCATTCACCATCAATGCAGCACAATGCGGAACAGTCAGTGAGTGAAACTTAGTTCGACAAATAATACATGTAGTATCCATCGCTCTGTGACTAAAGTTCGTGGTCATTCAATCTAGTCGAGTGATGACTAAACGACTGGATCAATGCGTCCCCTCCAGCTAGTAGTCATTCCTGACGAGAATACAGTTTAGGCACTTGATGCCTCGGGCAACGGTAACGAGCAGACACTAGGGATCGCAGATGGAAATGGATCGCTGCGGCCACAAAGAGGCATTGCGACAACAATCCAATGTCACCGCGACGGCGTCTGGCCTAGGAGCCTCGGTGCTTCACATGTACGGAGTACTCTTGCTTGCTAATCTGCACTCGACTCCTTCCACGGATACTACCACTGCCTCTGCCCACACGCACACCCCTGCGACCCAATCAAAATCAACAGGAAACAAAAAAGAAGTAAAGAAAGGACTAAAATAAAATAAAATCCCTTACTAGCACCAACATGTACCTCAAGTACAGTGCCACACACCACCAACTTTCAAAGCCAGCCAGCCAACCAACCGAGTTATTACCAGTCAGGTCACCGTAACGGCCACCGCTGCAAGCAGGGTATTTTTCGCACACTACCTGCACCAAAGCAGAATCCAATTCCCAGCTTCAAGCACACCCCGGCTCCGTGCCCGGGGTGGCCCCTCCCAATGCCCCGTTTGCGTTAGCTCACCATCACGTGCGCTTCGACTATGCAACGAGGGGTGGGAAGGGGAAGGAGGCAACCGAGAGAGCATGAGGAAAGCACACGCCAGCGACCCCGAAAAAAAGTCCCGAAACCAAGAACAATATGAAACGAAGCAAGGGCGTATATACTCCCAATAGTCCCCGAGACCACAACGCAAAAGGCGACATTAACCGAGAAGCCCGAGAAGGGGTGGTGATAGTGATAGAGAATAATAAGCGCAAAGGAGAAAAGAGATAACCTTGAAATTGATTAGGTAGGTGCTAGCAACTCTCCTGCCGAGAGAGGCAAGCACAAAGTGCCTACTTAGTCTACGTATAAATACACGGAACACGGAATACAGCGCGGTGCGGTGCGAATGGAACAAATATATGGGGCTGGCGCTCGGAATTAGTGATTAGTGAATTTCTCTTCACCCGTGACACCACCCCTGCGCTGGTTGCCCATTTTGCCAGATTGTCACTGGGCGCCTTGGCGGGATCTTTTTTTTCTGGGCGCATTCTTCAATCTGGATTCAGGCCACCGTCAAAACTGTACGTAAAGGAAAGCGGCCCGCTCCAGCGAATACGATGTATATATGAGTACCTGTTAGCACGCCGATGACACGCTGCGCTGACCCAGCCTTGCGACGGGGACGGAAAGAAGGAGCAACTGCACTGTCCGGCTTCCTACCTAGCTCGGCAAGGTTCCGGGGCGTCGCTTGTTGCTGCGAATCAGCGCCACTTGCATGACGGCCAAAGATTTGCCTGACACTGACAGCTCAGATGTCGCCATTCTCTATCTCGCTCATCCCTTTCTTTTCAGCTTTTTATCAGGTTGTTCGGGTCTCGGCGCGTTACCCACCGCTAAGGCTGCAATGCAATGGCAATCAACAAATCGCGACAGTTGATTCAGCCGCAGACTGATTAATACGCATGTACGAAGTAGGTAATGTATGTGTACCCCTTGTCCAAGTGGCGCCCCACCTGGAACAGCATCGCCAGCATGGGGCTGTAGCACGATAGTCCGCCTCGGTCGAACCCTGACGAATGAGACAAGCGGAAACTAGGTGTAAGTCAGAAGGTACCTAGGGTCAACAAAAAAGCCGCCGACCAGCGAAGTACTATCCGTATGTACCCTATACAGTCCACTGCTCCGTACCTTGTGTCTCGTATATCCATCCACAGTGGCCAATCCTCCCTCCCCCTTTCGCCTAGGCACCACCAACCTTACCAACTTACCGACCGAGGCTGAGAAGCCTTTTAGCCTACCTTGGCAAACCATGGATGTCATGTCCTGTCGCTCCTGGACTTCGGAACGCCCGCCCGTCAGAAAAAGGCCATCGCCTTTCCAACCAACACAAAATACAAGCCCCAGTTTGCTTACCCTATCCGCGCGAACCACACCATCGGAGCCCGCCGCGCAGCGTTCTGTTTGGTTGAGCCACTCGCTGGGTTGTGTGATTAGGCTGGGCTATTGCATGTGCTCGATACATTAGCTGCATCCGGGATCATCACGCGCACAGATTCAGCCACAGTAACTCGCCCATTTATGTCTGCTACAGGACTCCTGAAAGTTCGAGATTGCCTGCAAGTGTTATGAGACTTTGCCCGAGATATACGTATATAAAGCCTCTTTATATACTACATGCAATGTATATATGTGCGTGTCGGTAATCTCTACTTCTCGCTTGTGCCGGTTCCCCCCGCCATTATTATGCCCCCAGCTATTACCGGTCCGCCTCTGCTTCATGCCCTCCTCCTGGTCCTGGTCCTGGTCCTGGTCCTGGTCCTGCGCCATGGCCTCGTCTCTTTTGCCTTGCCTGGTTCCCCATTCCCTGACTCTGGAATGATCCTTTCAAACGCCACGCAATGTCAAGCAATCCCGGAAACGAAAAAAAAGATGTTCGATGCACAATGCGCATACTCCCCCCCTGCCACGATTCTCAACACGGGGCCAGGCGTCCGTAGAAGGTATAAAAAAAGGAAAAGATATGCAACCGGTCTCGTCAAAGGCGTGAAATCCTGTCTCCCACACTTGTGAGCGCCTTAGTACTTGGTCGAGTAACGTGCGGTGCCGGGTGAGTAGGGTAGGTCGTAAGCACTTGAGTGACCGTAAGGATCCTCAGAGAAGACGGTAGCTCTTCGCTCGTCCTCGGGGAGCAACTCCTTGACCTCCCAGTTGTTCATCCTCGTGCCCACGGAAAACTCGAGATCTTCCTTGGTGATGGAATCCCAGTACTGCCGATTTGTTAGTCACATTTCCCCAGACACGAATTATCCGGCCTAGGGCGCGGGAACGGGCGGAACATACCTTGTAAACCATCATGACGCTCAGGAGGTTGCACACAGTCGCCAGGAACAGACCGTCGAGGTAGTGGCTGATAGCCACGCAGATCTTGCTGCTGAAGGCGTACAGGAGCACCTGGCCGGCAACGAAGAAGAAGATGCCAAAGGCAATGTCTCCAAGCGGCCAGCGGTCGTGCAGCGTCCTCGTGACCAGCAAGATCTGCATAGCAACATACACAAACAGCTGAATCGCATTCAGGAGGTATAGAACGACGAAGAGGCCAACAGTGTTGGTGGGGCCCAGGCCTGCCCAGCCGCGGAAGGTGGCGAGCGAGACGAGGAAGCTGATGGCGAAGGCGACGAGGGAACTGATGCGCATCATCCAAACGGACAAGGGCGTGCCATCCTCGTACAGCTGGAAACCCACGAAGCCGTTTATAAGCAGACAGGTGACAACGGAACTGCTGAAACCATTCTGGATGCTGACAAAGTACGGATAGGGATCGCTACCGGGGGGCGCGACGCCGGCATCGACGATGAGAGACATACAGGTGAGGAGCATGTAAAGGTAGAAGAAGCTCAGGATCTCCTTGCGGCCGACGGCGGTGAACTTGGAGCGGACGTGGAGGATCATGACGACGGTCATAACGAGGGCGACAATGTGCATGGCGGAGGTGGCGCCCTCGAAGATGATGGTGTTGGCGAGTTCGATGTTGCGGGCGTAGCAGTCGGGCTCGATGCCCACGCGGCCGTTGGAGCTAAGAACAGGACCAATGGAGGCGCATAGCGGCAGCGGTGCCGTCTCGCAGATGGAGGTGAAGTCACCGAAGCCTGACATGATGGGCGAGGGTGAGGCGGTCGAGGGCCAACAGTCGCCGCGTCAAGAGATTCGGAGAGGATCGGTCGATCGGGAAACGGGAAGCGAGCGACGCAGTCGAATCACGAGTGGTCGTCGAAGTAGTCGTCGAGATCCGGGCAGGAAAATAAACGAGCGAGTCGTCAGACCGGGTTTGGTCGAGACGAGAAGTCCGAGTCGCCGAACGCGCGTATGGCTCGCACAGGGCTGAAGAAGGCTTCAAGGGTCGAACGTCGGTCGGTCGGTAAGTCACCACCACACCAAGGGACTCTCGGAGAGCGTCGAGGGAGACGAAACCACACGAGGGGTTATTGATTCGGCGGGCGGAAGGGCGGATTCTCGTCGATTCGATCGGGTGTTTGGTTTGGGTCGTCGAGACGCCCCCTTTTCTTTACGGGAGGGAACGGCGGCTAAAGCGAGGGACGGCGAGAAGCGAGGACGAGGGCGAAAAGAAACGTCGTGGAGCGAGGGTCAAAAAGGGCGACAGTGGAAGACGAAGTTCATGCAGATGGAAAATAGAAGCGAGTGTGAATCCTGCTGATTGCTGCGTGCGGCGGTGACGCTGGCTGTGTCAGTCCCTCTGTCTCTCACACGGCGCTACTCTCTCGCTTTCTCTCGTGGGGAGAGGAGAGGGAACAGGATCTGGTTGCTGTGCCGTCGCCTGGGGCGGTGGCAGTGGGCAAGTGGAGCGCTGCGATTGGCCAGTATTCTTGCAAACGTGGGTCCTAAGCCGGTTGCCGTGGAGAGAAAAGGGAATAGTGTGCCTTTGGCTAACTACTAATGCTACGCATGGAAACGGACAATAACGGCCAGTGGCTGTCATCAATTCTGAGCAGAGCTTCGAGGGCCTCTGTCTCTATCCGCGCTCGTTTACTCGCTCTATCCACAGGTACTCGTGTGAGCCGAGCGCATTGCGAGAGGACAATTGTGTTGCGTTGCACTTACTCTGCCGTGACTATTGTTTGATTCATTCGAGGCAACAATAGGAATTCACTCTCGTTTGTTTGTTTGCTGTTCCAACCCGTCCCATCACACGGCTCATTTCCTGCCAAAGCATTCCATTCCCCAAGCATACCTGCAGATACCTGTCCATAGTACTAGCCCTCCGTTGTTTGCAGTAATCTAACCTTGACAAAACATCCCTCGATAATCTCCATTGTTTACTTTCCGCTCACACTGCCTTCACCTAACCTAGAGTGTCATTGACATCATCCTTCCCTCATCATTCCATCATGTTGCTTAGCCGACGAGGGAACCTGGCCCGCGCTTCATTCTTTACTTGTCCCACAATGCGCACATCTTCTCACAGCGTCGCCAACATACCACAAAGCAACTCCGCGTAGCAAGGTCATGGAACAATTAAATGCGGTCACTGGTTGTTACCCGTAGGCAACATGTATCAATTGACTCATCCGCCCCCTTGTCTGAACTGTTTCTATACAAAGTCATTGCTGACTATTGCGTCTATCTACCGGCTATCAATGGCCGCCATGTAGTACGCGGATGCATCCTATTTGCTCTTACCCCTTGCCACATGGGCAGTCAAGTGAATTCATGCTGAGATGCCGTGGCACCCCTCGCCTTTTCCCCCTCGGCCCCTTGAGGCCTGTGAATGCATCGTCAAAGACAAATAAAGAGCAAAACTCCAATTCAAATGCATCCGTGATCCTCGCCCGGCTTCCATGTCCTGGTCGGCCGGGTCGAGCCTGTCAAATCTGGCCAAGTCCTGTTCCTGACCCAACGCCTCATGCCATGCCATGCAATGTGATGCAAAAATCTAAAACAAAAACAACGGAAAACTGAAAAATTCAGACCTCCATATGGTGGAGCGTCTGTAAGGTCGGACGTAACCTCTAGAATCGAGGTGGGAGCTATTGCAACTTCAGTTGCCACCCAGGTCGGGGAAACTGCCGCCACTCCTAGGATGGATAGCGTCCCTGAGGGATGAGTTGTGAAGGCAGCTGCTGGTTCGGGTGCAGCTGCTGGCTCAGATGATGCTGCTGCTGCTGCTGCTGCTGCTGCTGTTGCTGCTGCTGCTGACCCCGGTTGAAGACGAGGAACTCGGGTACGATACCGGTACGGAGGTCATTTCGTCGACCCAGTGGCTGGTAGTGCATCTGCGTCGGTGGCACCGGCACAGAGAGGTGGTACTGGTCTAGAGACGCCGAGGGAGGCGGGTACAGCAGCGTGTTGACGTGACGGACAGGCTTGTACGGGCTGGGTCGCTGCTGGAGGTAGACGCTCGGCGAGTTGGAGATGGGGGTGTGCGCCATGGGCGCGGGCACCGCAGATGCTTGGCCGTAGTGCTCAGTCAGGGGCGACGAGTTGAAGTGGCCGAGGTTTCCCGGGCTGTGGTGCTTGCTGGGAGTGTTGAAGTTGACTGGAGCATGAGTAGCATAGCCGACTGGTCCCATAGTAACAGCTGTCGTTACTGGAAGAGTAGGTTGCTGGACCAAGGTAGCAGGTGTCGGCTGGTAGACGGTCGCCATGGCACGGACACCGGGTTGAAGAGGGGGAAGTGAGGCGTGGCCCTGAGACGTAGGCACCTGCTGCGGAGCCTGGGCGTACCCATTACCGTTGGTAAAGGCTGCCTGAACGGGCTGAGACTGTTCTGTGACCAGAGTGAGATGAGGCACCGGCAGCCTCGACGATTCGATGGCGGTGTTGGATCTCATAGGGACAACGTTGACCGGAGGAGCGCGGGGTGGCGCAGGTCGTTTGGCGGGGTGATCGATGGCGTCGCCTTCGGGACTTCGCTTTCGTGTGACGGGGAACTGGATAGTGGGCTTCGTGGCCAAGGGCGACACGGTGTTGGCCTGATAGGCATTCCAGTTCTGCGAGTGGCTCGAGCTCGGAGAGAAGTTGGATGAGATAGTGGGGGTGACGGGGAGGTTGACGATGGGGTGCATTGTGCCCGTGGGCGACGGAATAGGGGAGTGGACCGACTCTGCTGGGAGTCTGAGGGCTCGCTCGTAGTACTCGTGGAAGCAGGCCAGCTTGTCCAACCACTCCTCCCACTGGTCCTTGGTTGCCACGAGGTTGTATCGCATGTTGCTCAGAAACTCCACCTCCATAACATGAATTTCCTGCACATTAAAAGACGATACCTCAGCCCACGTCTTGTTCGTGTAAGTATTGTCATCCAGAACTAGAGGTCGAATTAGCACCGTGTCCCCAGCAACGTGTCGACATGCCACTACTTACACTTGTTTCCCAGCATAAGGGCTACAGTTAGGAGACGAAATTCACTGCCGGCACGACCCTTGATCTGTGGGGTCGACATCTTCAATCGGTAGATGAAGAGCAGAGCCAGAAGAATGACATTCTGCGTTACCTGGGTCGTGGCCAGAACGTTGTAAACCCATTTCCGGAACTGATCATAAGGCTTTGCCAGGACTGGTAATCGGGGAATTGGGGCGTTGGATGGCCTGGACCGGATTGACTCAGCCTGCTTAAGCTCATCGACGGACTCGAACCAGAAAAGGCATGTCATCTTGAAAAAGTAAGTCGGCCGCGCATGGCTGCAAGGGTTGGGAAACTTACCTGTGCCGCAAAGTCGGCCAGGTTCCCACCAGCGGGGCTGATGCACTTGGGAATTTGCAGACTGTGGTAGATCAACGTCTCGGAACCTCTCCTCGAGGTAGAACCCTCCCTTTGCGAGCTTGCAATGGTCCCCGAGCTGGGAGTCGAGGGGTTGGTGGTCTGTCGAGAAACAAGACTGGGCTGGGTTACCGAGGAGACCGAGCTGAGGCTGGGCTGGGAAATCGAGGGAGCTTGGAAGGCCTGTGGAATGGCGAGGGGCTGGAGTTGCTGCGATTGCTGAGGCTGTTGCTGAACGGGGTATTGGTAGTATTGGGCGTTTCTCGAGTCGTTCATGGCCGCCATCTTTGCGCGAGCAGCCTGGGGCACCGCGGCCGGGTAGCTGTGCATACCATGACTGTCGTAGGAGGCCAGCGAGGGCTGGAAGGCGGTGCTCATGTCGTCGACCGGCGGAGTCCTCAGCCCACTCCCCAGGAACGCAAGGTCGTGGGTGAGAGGGGGGAGCTTTGGCAAATCGATACGCGAGGGCGGCAGGGCAGCTCTCCGAGGAGCAACGCCGTAGATGGGCGAGAGGGGGAAGAAGGAGGTCGAGGGAGGGATGCCAAAAGACATGGGTGGTGGATGTGGTCTTTGGCAGAGGGCCGTGGCGAGAGCAAGGTCGACTTGCTGGCTGATGTCGAGGTTAAGAAGGCGGGGGACGGTAAATTGGGAGGATTTATGTAGAGTAGTGTAGCGGAAAGACGAGTTCAAAGTTCAGGCTGGCGGTCGAGGAATTATTGCTTTGCGTTGGTCTAAGTGGGTGGGTTGTTGTATTGTTGTTGTGCGCCGTTGGCAGCTGCCCGTTTGGACCTGGCAACAGTTGATGAATGCGGCGTTTGCTCAAATACCCCCAAATGGAACCAGGGCCATGGCTAGTCAGCGGAAGACGAGGCAGAACAACTGCAGGCGAGGCGTTTCGTTCGGTCGTCGAATTTGGGGTGGGCCGTGGGCGTTGGAGTGACTTGAAGGTATCGTAGAAGTCGGGACGACGGAGGGACAGAGATTCACGGCGGAGGGTTGTCCTGTCAATTGGGGCAGACGGTGAGGGTATGTCGAAGCAGGTGAGAGAGACGGGGAAGGAGAATGACTTAGAGAGAAGAGGAGAGAGAGGAAAAGAAAAGAAAACAAGAAAATAGAATCGCAGCCGCAAGTCAGTCCATGCCTGGTGGTTGCGTGCGTAGCTTGATGGTCGTTCTGGAGACTCACTCATGCCGTTGGCGGAGTGTCGCTTCCTCTCTCAGACATTACACCCACCCAC